>OX235277.1:16800020-16831216 GCA_944472155.2 Trichobilharzia szidati
CATAAAAATTGAGTGTCAAACATTTTGATGACTGTATTAGCAAGTCCCTTATGTTAATCACTTTAGTCTGAACCTCACTGATATAACCCAGTCAAGATAACTAAGTGCTAGACACCTTTTACCATCAATAAATCAGAACCAGTGATTAGAAAAGATGAACAGCATTTGTAAATCTATTTCAAATTAGCTCAAGAGCTGTTTTCAAAAAACTTCGATCCGATCTGATATTTCAATGAGTCTATATTAGTTGAACTTCTTCCTATGTCATTAGAATATATGTGGTTTAGGGGAAAAACGAAAATGTTATTTTACAGGGTTAACATTGACTAAATTTTATTATGGCACTCTCTTAGCAATCACATGGAATGATTGATTGGATAATGGACCTACTTCGGAAGATATTTCCCATGAAACTGAAATGTATGAGGAGAAATGAAATGAGGCTATCCATTTTTATAACTACATGAAGGGGAATGTTTTGTTCATTCATCACTGTTGTGTGGATGAACAAAGAAGTACATTCGGATTTGAGATGGTTATTGACGAAGTGTATGCTCAGCGTCTGTCAAAATTCCTTATTTCTCTTTCATTCTGTTGGATAATACACTAACTCTTCAGTTGCTTCAATGCGAAAGTCAAGTTCATGACCCACTTAAAAGAATTAGAGTCTAAATAAAGATGACAGAAAACGATGAATAATACTCAATATATTTTTCTCAAATAATTGACAGAAGACGTAAGTTTCCACCTCATTAATATTGTACGGCCTTTGAGATGTTACCCCATTGCAGACAGCTGAATGCTTCCAAAACAACCACAATGTATAACATATATCCACGTCATTATCATATATGTCAAGGATGACAAGAATAAGACTTTGTGTTGCATAAATAATAATACAGATTATTTTGCAGCTCGGGAGTATGCTTTTATACGGTTGTGTTCTGTGATCTCGTCAGTTTAATCGCGATGTAACTGTCTAGAGGGAAATTGGAAGCTTAGAAATCAAGTCAATGAAATCAGAGAACACAAACAAAGAAACAGAATGGCGATTATACTGAACCTTTAAGCATTGTAGCGTGTACACGACTCGCCTCGAGAAATAAATTAATCGAAACAATTTACATAGAAACTTTAATATAAATTCACATACATTCTCTTATCCAAAGGCATTTCGAATCAGTTGATATTTGAGTTTACTTTGGAAATTAATCATTAAAATCTGATGCAAAATGACATGATCACAGTACACATTGAACATCGACACATAATTTGTGAGGAGGTATTCATTATTGGAAAATTATGGTAAAACCTCATGGTCAATGATGTCGTACGTTTACTAAACGATTCTCCAGAATTCAAAATACTTTCAGTTCTTTACATAAATGAAGTGCGCCTCACTGTTCACACATTTGCGGAGACCACCTTTACTAACAAAAAATTGTATGCCATTTTGTGGCAGATTTCTACCGTTTTATCTAACATACTGTTTTAAACGAGTTGTGAAACCTCCGCTCTGAAGTAGACGACTTTTCATATATCAGTTTCGATGTATCAAATGCTAGTTCCCTTTAGCGTTTTTGTAAGAATTACAATTCAAAACGGGCTACATTAACTAGAAATAGTTGCTGTTTATATCTTCAATAAATAGCTCATATATCAAATATTTGTAAAGAGACATTTATCAAGGGATACAAATATTTGTTTTTTTCATTTACAGAAGGCCAAAAAATTAGACGAACAGAAGACCAGTGGGTCCGAATCTTCAACATGATAAATTAATTGGTCGAAGTTTTACTCTTTAAGAGTGAAATTCACTGTGTTCTAAAATGACTCCCATATATATCAAACCTATTTCTTTTGTTATTGAAATAACCCATAATCAATTTTCATTCATTAAAATAAATAATTCATGAAAAGAAATTTATGCACACAAAACGGAGATTTCTACCTGAAATGTAGGAAGAAGTACAGTATCGATGGTTCAATAACAAGCCACTTTAGTGATCGTGGTTTTTTGTAGTGAACTACTTTGTTTTCTAGTGTTCATGGTATTCTATATTCGGAAGAATTTCTCAGAAAATACTTACACATTATCATGATTTTTGTGCCAATATTAACATTTCACACTGTTTCATGCAAGAATGTGATGTACTGTTTACAGAAACACCGTGAATAAGCAATGTCATATCAAACCATAATTAAACAATATATCAGAATCATCGTTAATCATAGAATAACCAGAATACTCAGTTAATTAAGAGTGAAATGTAGTCCACTTGACAAAAACAACAATTTAATCCATAGAACCACATGACATATGTGTCAGTGATGCTCCTCCTCTACTTCAAGGCATGCTGAACTCATGAAATAGCTTTTTGATCCTTAAGAACGCACCGGAAAATATTATTTTATAATTCATGAAATAGATCTATCAACAATTCAAAATATTTGTCAGACCAGGGGATATAGATTCGCAAATGTGGAATCTTCTGACACTGTTTATCTCATGCAGAGATATTACTCATAAATATCTTTTTCTCCGAAAATATACCCGGAGTATGCAGTAAACGAACGCAACTGAGAGACTACTACGAATATTAGTAATGATATTTCTATCGGCATAGAACATGTCAATTCGAGTTTTCCAAGCTGCACTGAATATTTGTGAAGCCTTCATTGGCTCACCACACAACATTTACAGCACATACTTCAAATTGAAGAAAACATTAGGAATTCTCAAATGGTTTGTTAATCACGCAATACGCACCACCTGGGACTAAACCCCAGAATCTTCCGGTTACAAGCTAAGCTCGTGTACCATTCAACCACTGGGACCCATTTCAATGGCTCATGAATTCTAACTTATACCAATTCGCGATTTAGCGCGATCCCAACCCATATCATCAGTAAGACATCCATCCCTACACGTGACTAAATGGACCTTCCTATTAACGACTTCTCACTTGAACCCCAGGAAACTTCATACTGCAGCAAGTCACTGGCGAGCATCAGATTTATTTTCAATGGTTGCTTTTGAATTATTGAACTTGTTCTTACGAGTAGATCACAGAATGATATCAGTAAGAGAATTATTGAAGACTGCAGATCACTGGACTGCTGTTTCATCATAGTATGAGAATCACTGCTGTAGGCATAATAAAACAGCTGTCTAGTACTCTTTGATTTTCAATGATTCTCTAGCTGATATCAATCTACGATCAGCTCGTAAAAACAAATCTAACTCTTACAAATCAAACATTGAAAACATAAATCAACCACAAAAAGATATAATATTCAAACACTCATTTTTTCAAGCTTATTTCATGTAGAAGTATGCTATGCAGATGGTATTCAGTGAGACAATGAAATTCCCGCTACTAAACTTGTCAGCTCAGAGAACGCGTTTAAACCAAAACATTATCCGCAATCCAATGAATACTGATGGGTAGAAGTAATAAGGAACCTCGTATCTCTTTCATTGATGAAAACTTTCAATGCTGTTGAATTCCAACTTTTTTCTGCAGAAAACCTATGATTTGCGTGAAACTAAAACATGAGTCACCAATGTTGACCACACCAACGGGCATCTACCAACACACCTGCTTTGTGTGAAGCTAAGTATTTTGACCGAACTCATCGTTGGCGACCCAGTAATTGATCGTTATAATTTATCCCTAGCTTTGATATACCAATTGAGAGCTTAGGTTCAACTCAATAATATTTTCACGGCGTTCTTTCGTCTTCACACAACTGAAATGTATTGCAATAATTCATGTTGTTTGACTTCTATATAACTGTGTATCATAAGAAAGTGTGTTACAAGAATGTTCGAAATGTGTAACGCAAATACAATCCACGTGTATGATTAATCACATCTTCTTAATTTTTCTCCGAAATTCATAGAAAGGAATAATTATTTTGAAAAGACAATATGTTTAACAAAGTTACTATTTGAATCGGAGTTGATTTCAATATTGGGTGGTACGGAATTTCAAGGCAATAAGCCTTTTCGTGCCAAGCACTTCACATTTTCCCACCTAACATTAACTCAAGCAAAGCTAATTCACTAACTATCCAACATAATTACATTTTATGGATGGAGTAGTTTGTAAGAGAATATATGATGAAAACGATGACTAGAATCTTTTGAACCATGAGAAATTATTACAATGCATACAATTAACAATGAAATTAGAGAGTGGTTGTGCTTGTGAACTGCTGGTGAATGGCACTGAAGTTATCGATTAGTGGGGAAATATCAGCCTTATATATTTAGGAAACAGAATATTCACTGACATTTATTTTCCTTCACGTTCCCAAGTGAAACATAGGGCTTCAAGCTAGTGGCTTGAAGTTCCTGTAGCAGTGTTGATATGATTATGAGCAATAGTTTGTGCTCGAAACGTCATCAGTTAATATAACTGTACTACACTGTGTGATTTATCAAAATAAAATCTTATCCATTATGGATTTATACTCTACCACAGTGCCCAAGTTTTATACTTATATCAATGTAGCAGTGTTTATTTTACAGGATGTGGTTGCTAGCCTCATGCCCAACTTTCCTCTTCAACAGCATTATTTCTGGCCTTAGCGAGGTAAAGGAGTGTGGAGGCAGGGGATCGAACCCTGGACCATGTGCATGGTCGGCGAGCGTCCTAACCGCTATACCACCGACGCACTTTACGTAAGGTTAGGAAAATGAAACTGTTTCTTTATTTTAAAATGTCACAGGACGATCAATTACCAAGAGATTATCAGTAGTCTTCGGACGGATGTAGGTTAGGAATTAGTATTAAGAGATGCGGATTTTGGGTATGGTTGACGTTCATTTCAGAACAAATTACCGTTGTGTACCATGAACAGCACTGATTTTCATTTGGAAAGTCAATTTCTCTTTATAACCTTCATCGTACTTGAAGAAACAGTTTGCAATAAAAGAGGATGCAAGTGTGCAACTAAACTTAATATATTCGCACATTCCATAACCATTAATTAAATCTTTTGGAAACAGTGAACATATTTTACATGATTCTATTTAGCAGCACCACGTAACGCACATTCATATTAGGACGCTTTCTGTGCCTGTTCACTATTGGGTCTTGAATACGTGAGAAAAAATAATCAGGAAGATACACTCAACTATTCTTAAGAGGAGTATTGAAAATATTGTCATTCACTGGGCGTGAAGGCTTGAAATAATGCTTTCAGAATTAAGTCAATTTACAGATTAAAGAGAAATAGCATTGTGGATGAAATGATTATTCATTATTCATGAAATCTGCTGAAATCTATGCATTTCTAAATGTTTCTGTTAAAAGACATCGCCATTATTGACACTACTGATAATTTTTTCAGTTGACAGTATGAATAAATGTTCACTTCTTCTGGACATTTCCTATTTATGGCTTTTCGTATTGAGGAATAACATCCGGTGAAGGAGTCGAATGCATAATGTGAATGCATAAAATAATAATAGGTGTATAACAAAAGTAGTATACAATTTTTATACTCTGCCTCTATAGCGTCAATTGGTACTATTACGTTTCTAACTTTCAACTGTCCCCAGTATTATTTCACTGTTTCCATTTGTCATTCTATATCAATATTGTTTGTCAACGTTGAATTCTATGTTTTCAAATTTCACAGAATGTTACATTACGTTTCTTTTTCATGGGATTCGCCTTCTAATCCTATAATTGCACACCCCTCCGAACTTATGTACATACGTCCTATGGATCATTCTATATATGACATTAATTGTTTTACACATTGACAGCTAAATATGTTTATAATAACAAATATGTATATTGCATTTCATACTTGCATAACTGCATTCACATCTATGATTTATTTTCCTCACCGTTTATAAAGCTTTATGTATACGATTGTACACATAGGTAAATTATCCGACGAAATAAGTCTCTTCTCTGAATCACTCGTTGTTATTTTCTGATTGTTACAGTGGACGTTTTCTATGAATTTACAGCCTACACAAATATTAAAATTCCCTCTAATACTCCTTACTGAAAATCGCAGACAAATCCCGTAAAAAGCAAAATCTGCTAATACTACTTGGGAGGAGTTGATCTGATTTCACTTAGCTGCGCACATGACTGCATGGAGTTTGAGTTGAGCAAGAACAGCATCTGGTTATAATCATTTTATTTCTCTTCAACTTTCATCATGGCTTCAAACAAATTCATAAAGGAGAATAATGCTTCGAAAAATAAACTTTACCCACTCTGTATTGTTGGTTTTTCTTTATACAATGTTTCATGAAATCAATCAATCTAAAAGAGGTGTAGGAATAATAAAATTTGAACTCATCGATCATTACCTCTGAAGAGAGTAAAGGTTTCTTCGACCATTCCGTCTGTGCTAAACTATTCTCATCCATATCCTTAATTTGACTCTATCCCATTTTGTGTTTTTGCATTCAACTTGTGTATCCTTCTCGTATTATGTAAGGTGACATTCATAATTTCACTCTGAAAAATATCCTGCATTATTTCACTTGTCACCTTTGTTTAATTCAGTACAATTTCTAGCAACCTTGCTTCATCCGAATTGTCAGACTGTTTGTTGTATGATGCACTAATAACCTGTATATCTTATTATTTCTACACTGCTCATTTTGCGATTCATCTATTTCATGGAAAGGTTTACAAATTGGACGACCAATTATCTTTTGTCATTTCCACATTATAATTACTACGAAAAAGAATACTTTCATATCTATACTGTACTACTGATCATCAACAACAAGTAGCATCATTTCACACTTTGAGTGAAATTTCATAATAATCTACTCATTATGATTGTTGACATTTTGCTTAATCTGCAGTAATTACTCAGCGCTGTCTGCACATTATTATCTATTCCTGTTCCACCCTTTGTTGATCATTCTCTATTCTGATCCTGTAAGTAGATATCAATGAGCCCTTTCTTCATCTGATATTGAAAACAACAAAGAATAACAATAATTCAAAATACGTTTCATGTAAACAATAATATGAATCAATAAAAAACAATTGCAAATAATGATGAAGTGATGCTCACTGACGATTGATATAACCAAGTGAATTATTGGAGTAGCTTATACCAAGAGAGAAAAGTAAGAAAATTCACCAGGGTAGCGTGGAATTCATAAGTGCAGTAGTGTGGTTTTCTCGTCAGTAGTGTTGCCAACATTGACAATACTGCAATCTTCTTCATTCATTTAATCTCCCTGATGAATTTGAATAAAGCAAGAACAGCGATGGTGTGCAAAATAATACGGTACCATTCCATTCATTCTGCACCTTGTCTTGAAATCCCTTGAAATTACTGGATGAATGCTGTATTCATCATTAGGATAATTTATTTTTCAGCTCCACTTATTATTTTCATATGAGGTTCATATGATGTTTCTTTTAAGTTTTTGATATCTTTACGGCGGAAATGTACAATATGATATTTACAGAAAGATGCTCTTCAACGCATTTTTCATTTGCCAATAAATATTCTCAGGGAAGTCCTCCCTTGACAAATCGAAGATAAATTTTAAAAGCTATCAATTCACTGACTCTTGGAGTCACCAATGTAACTCCTCAATGTTCTGAAAGCTAATTTAGAAGTAATCGGTGGAGTTTAATCAGAATTTATCCGTCTAACAAATGTTAGCAACATCCATAATCACAAAATTTCACATGTAATTTAAGGATATTCGTCTCCAGTTATGAAGTAATCACAAAAGTGACTGACAAATTTCGAGCTCGTAAAATTCGCTTTTAAATTCAGGCATAACTGCAATTTGTAAAACATTTTTTCTACTTGGCAGCAGAAGTTATCAAAAAGTGCTTTTTATTTAGAGAGAGTACTTTGGTAAAAAATCATTTGATGAAGTCGCGATATTCAGCTGCATTTGCGAATTCCCTCACCGTAATATCCTAGGTCCGATCTAACGTCTAAAATAGCAGTTTGGAAACGAATGAGGCACTAGCGATCCAAATTTTCAAGACCAGGCTGTGTATTAATGAGAAACGCGTCGGAATTTTTTCCCCACCAGGGCCATCATAAGCAGTCAGCTCTCTCAATAGATATTTTATTATAAGGTTTCCTAGCCAAACTTCCTGTTCATTGATGCTGTTTTCACAGTTTTAATACCTGTTTGTGATCCTAATACCTTGACTCTTGACCGGAAATAGCTATGGGACTTTCTCACCCATTAACTGTAAATGCACGGAGATACAATCTATTTGATGACACTTTCACATACAGTGTTAAAAACAGAACATATCTATGGCTTTTTGGCACATAGAAACTCACTGGTAGAGGGAATAAAATTCACATTTGAATAACAAAATGAATGAGCAAGGAGAATTAGCTACGGTGTTAGATTGTAAAATAAAACTAACAGAATGTGAACTTCACATTAGCATTTATAAAGAACCGATGCATTCTGCTAATAAATATTTAGACTTTGATTCATCACATCCGTTGTGTGTCAAGGCAGACAAAGTTAAGTGTCTAACAAACCGAGCAATAGCAAGCACTAAGTAGTACAAGAAAAGACCTAAACGATGAAATGAAACAGATGGAACAATAGCTGGTTGTTGTTAAATATCTATCTTATAAAATTCTTCAGGAAGACTAGAACAGGTCGAAAGCAAAATAAAAATAATTGTGAAACTAGTAATGATAACATAAATAAGAGAGAATATAAGGCATCTACAGTCCTACCATATAAATATGGGACATCTGAGACCCTAAGTAGTAGCATTCATAATAAAGCAGGAATTAGAGTGGCATTTAAACCTACAAGCTCACTCAGGGAGAAGCTCTGGCGGTTAAAGGACCCTATCGGTTGACTCCATTAGACAAAATAATATAATTTACAAAATACCTTGCAGTGATTGTGAGTTCAACTACGTAGATCAAACTAGTAGATCGGGAGTAGTCAGCTTGTCAGAACATACCAATTTAACTATGGTTGGAATGATTGATCCCACGATGATAAGTAATTTAGAAAAAAGCTAAGCGACAGCACTTCACGCATCAACACACACACACACACAATAGGATGAGAGAGGGTTAAGATTCTAAGAAGTAATATAGGTGGGTGGAGATAGAGATTAATCGCTAAATCTTTGTTCAACGAGTCTACACCCACTCCATGCAACTGAAATGACTGATCACTCATACCGGAAATATGGAAAATAGTATAACCAATCAAATCAGGCGATGGGAAATGATGGAATCACATAAACGAATTTTGAAAGTTGTGTGAATACCTTGATATGATTATCAGTGGCAATAAATTGTGCTCAAAACATCATCAGTAAATATTACTGTATAATACTGTGAGACTTTATCAAAACAAATTTTTCCCATAATGGAATTATACTCTACCACAGTGCACGAGTGTTATTCTTACATCAGCTATACAAAAATGGACTATTGTGAATTCGAATGTTCATGAATGAGATTCTACCGTCTAAATATGCACTCCATGTAACTGTATTTGACAGATTATTTACAGCGTGTTCCAGTTCTGAAAACTGGACACACATTTAGTTATACAGAATAATGGTAACTTTGTCAGTCTGAATGCTAATCACCATACCTTTGACAGTATCTGTGGTATGGACGGATAGCGTTTAATACTCTTCGTGGCGCTAAACATCACTTTAGAAAGTGTATTTTGCTTGTTCCACAGAGGCAAACACTGCGGATGTATTAGAAATGTAACAACAGAAGATAAGGGCCAGGCAACAGATCGTTTATTAGGGAAAATCAACACATATTTATAGATTTTATTGTACATTATTGTAGATTATTGTTAGTAGAAAATACAGTCTTTTGATTGTTTGTTTCTCACAGAAAGTTAACCTCGCATCTCTTTGTGGCTGTGTCAGATCATCTGTATGATAAGTGTATCCGCCTACGCAAAGTCTTTCTTCTCATTTTCTCACCACCAATATTGAGGACATAAACACTGACATCAATTACTGTCTACCAACTTTGGCTAGCAGCCAGCTCTCACCACAAAAATACTCCTCTTTAGATTGAACTTGTTCAATGTGGAAATGGTCTAGGCTCGGCACAATAAACAAGATTCAAATTTCTACCACTAATATGGTGTCCGTTGGTGCTTCTATATGGTGAATGCGTCACCGAATGCATTTCCAACAAACTGAAGACTTTCATTAACACTTGTCTCCTTTTCCCGATTAAATGGTCAACTAAAAGGATCAGAAAGAAGAGACTTTATCGATGAACCAACAGTTACGTGTCGCCGAACAAATACACTGAATTTAGTCATGGTGGACAGGATAAACACTGAGGATACCGTTGGGTGAAATCACGCGCAAGGTGGGTTCTACAGCAGGAAGAGATATGATGGGGATTGAAATGTAACCTGGAGAAGATAGTTTGAGAAGAATTTGAAGGCTTATGAACAGTCGTAAAACCTGCCATAAAGACTGAAGACAATAGAGCGAAATAGTGATATGTTGCTGTTAACCTATATTTCATTTTAAATCCAAGGAAATACTAACATTAGTGATCAGCTGAAATGGTGTATCCACTTGATCGGATAAAATTACATGCTATTTAATAGGTAAAGGACGGACTACAATGTCACTTGTACCAATATCTCATTGAAGAAACTACGCATACTTTGTCATGTGCATTTTCCGCTTTACATCAGTGTAGACACTTCAAACTCCTTTATCTACATACATTATTTGTATTCATTACAATGCTGTCTTTCCTTTGCATGTCATTGCGAATTCTCTGTATCATATTCTCACCAGAATACTAATTAATTTGTCATATATGTTTTTAATTTTCTTTAGCCCACTCCTTCAAATTTGTTTTACTGACTGTTTACAAATCCCTAAACATCATCCAGCATCATTTTCTTTGATGTTTGATATTTAGACTCGTAAACTCACTAGGCTCTTAGCTCAAACTTTCCGAGTTTGATACACAATGATTTTATATGTTTGTTATGCTTTACTGTCCAAAGAGAACAGATCTACAGGGATCCATTTGATGTTTGTTGGACATCTTATTTGAAAAGTCTGTCGAAGAAAACATTTGTGGATAATCTTTGAAAGGCTTTAGAAATGGAGTGTCAGTGCATAGAAGATTATGTCAACTGGGAAAAATTTTTGCTAACAACTGAAAACCACTACTAATTGCAATCAGTTTATTCTTATTTATAATTCTAATAAAGGTGAATGAAGACATTTACTTTTATTTTACTTGACGGTGACTATCAGTGGACTGGTGAATAACCAGTGGGGGTGGTACCTGCCTGCTTAGTGCGAGATGGTGTTCTAACTAATACTAGAGCCTCCTAACTCACCCATCATTTTACACGCTAAGGTATTATCCACTAAGCCTATGGGTACGGAGTTATAGTCTCAGTGGGGACATCATAATTCATTAATGTGGCCGATCGCTCAAAAAATATGTAAGTGAAAATGAAGTTGGATCGGGCGTAAACTAAGGAGGCTGTCAAATGAAATCACGTGCAATTCAGGCCACTGCTTGAGTGGAATCCCGTTTGGAAGAGACGAATGAGCCATCGGTGCGACAGTGACGTGGAGAAGATGGTGCTAGTAGGATATGTGAGATTATGGGAAATCGTGAACCTGGAGAGGACACAGGCAATAGGACAAACTGAGTATATGTTGTTGAAGCCCTATGTTCCACTCGGAAACTAAGGGGATAGTAATAATTACAAGAATATCAAAAATCTCTTGAACTATAAGAGAGGAAAGTAGGTTTCTATGGACCATGTTGACCAGTGTTTTAAATAAAACAAGCGAAACAAATTGAGCAGGATTACATGGTGCCACTTCATTTTATTCTCTCTTTCCTACTCCCTTTAACCCAAACATCTCTGCGTTTGTCGACAGTAGTCCGCAGCTGAATAAATGTTAAATTTTTCCCTCGATTTTCTGTGGTTTCCATGTAATGAGAGCTCGTAACCAAATATATCTTGAGATCAATATAATACCCAGTAAGTGTGTATCAAGAATGGATTATGAGCCAGCGTTTATTGATATCTGCCCTTCAAGGAAGTGAACTAGCTGTGAAATGGTGATGTTCTTCTTTGAGAATTCCTCTTGTTCCGCAAATCTAGAATCCTTTGAACAGTCATAAACTCCTCATGACGTTGAATGATGACCAAATTAATACTTCAGTTGAAAAAAAATATCAAATATGTTAATGACAAAAGAATTAGAAACGTTATTCATTTATATCAAGCTAAACATTTACAGTGTTTAAACCGTGTTTCATGAGATAACGTTTTACCTACTCACAGATTTTCAGGGGTTGAAATCATGTTACCTCGACAGTGTTTCCAATATACGAAATGTGCTTGATTCCCTGGAAACATCCTAATATCTTCACATTTATATTTCCAGTAGCTGAGAGAATATGAAGTATTTACATTGCTGTATTAAAAACCTTGATTTGGCCATATATGAAACGTCTGTATATACACACTGGTGCGAAGAAACACGATCGGAAGCAGTACTAGGCCTCACTGAATCGAAAGTTTATTCACCGTATCGATGAATAATGCTTCTGATAATTTTTTAGGAGAGCATTTTACTGAATGTATTTGCTACTGCTTCTTTCTGTCTTTATAACAAGAAACCGTTGATGTAAAACATCAATGTAGTCAAGCGGTGCAAAGACAGTAGCACGTGTTAAATCTATAGCTATAATCACACCTCCAATTCATGTACTCCCCAAGACAGAAAGATTCTCAAGGTTGTCAACAAAGAAAAAATCTACGGAACAAGATCTATTACATTTTTTCTACACATTTCAATGGTGTTAGATGGCTGAAGGTAATTAGCAGGAAGCCTTGCGATTTCAGTGAAAAGCATAAAGTAACTCCTGAAAATTCCCTTCTACCCAATTCGATAGCTCTTTGAGACTAATCAATCCTTTTCATATCAACTCTAAGTGCATGATGTAATTTACACATTGAAATGACAAGTAACAACATGATCGATGATATGCGTAACTGAAAACTACTCAGTGTGCCTGTGGCACAGGAGTTAGGACGCTCACTGACCATGCATATTGTCCGGGTTTTGCTCCCCAGCCACCGACACACGCCTTTACCTCTCTAAGCCAATAATAAGACCGGTAAAGAGGAAAGGTTGGGTATGAGGCTGGCTAGCAACCACATCCTGTAAAAATGAACGCTACTCCTACCAAAACGTCCCGCCCCTAGCTTGAAGCCCTATGTTCTACTGGGAACTTGAAGGAGACAAGAAAGAGGACACTACTCAAGTCTAGGCAATGCAGCACAAAACATCACATCGAACAATGCACACTGACAGACATTAAAGTGTGCTACTATTGCAGAATTTTATTAAGTTAACTATTCTGCTTGTTTGGTGAGTGCTTTTGTGCCAGAAACGTTTGCACATATATTTATTGTGGTCAAGTAGAACTACTTTGGTGAACAATGTCTAACAAAACTGGTTATAATTCAACATCATCGTAGATAATTTGGCACTCATTTAAACTTCGATATAAATTAAGACATGAATTGACATGTTCCTGCTTTGAAGTTGTAAAACAGCACCATGGTGTTAAAACTGGAAATAAACTCAATCAAAAAAACATTTTTTCATTTTGGACTTCAGACTTTATTTACCTCTGTGCTATTTTCTTAGTGAATTGAATTATTATATCAGCATATAATAGCTTTTATAAATGTGCTGAATGAAGAGTACATTACTTCATCGAACGAAAGTAACTCATTATATGACGTATACGTGTGATCATATTTCCTATCACTTGAGTATTATTCACTCCCTCTCCCACTAAATCATAACTGAAAACATGTAAATGTTACCATTTATTTTATTATTGTCATTACTGTTGTTTCCTTTGGCTCCGAGTGGAACATAGGGCTTTAACAACACACCTACATTGCGTCCTATTCTCTACGGTTCTCTTAGGCTGACTCAATGATTTCCCATTGCCTCTTATCGCTTCCTCATACAACCTCTTCTATGTCACCCTCGGACGACCTACCTGAAGTTTGCAGTCTGAGTTCCACTCGAGCGATGTCGTGGCGTTTGATATCATCTGACGATCTCATCATGTACTAGATCCACTTCGATTTTCTTCGGGATGTTTGCTCTTCAACAGGTCCTTGTTTGATTCTATTCAATAGTTTCTTGTTGCTTCCTCTTGCGGTTGGATGTCTAACCTTCGATACGGAATCAGTGATAGCACCTGCGACCAGTTGGATCTGCTTTACATGATTGATGTGCTAAGTTTCTGACTTATATAGAAGAACTGACTGACTCAACATTGGTGTCCAAGATCCGATTCTTGCTGTTTATGCTGGCTGAGCAAGAGCGGATGATTTCCAAAGTTACTTCAGGTTGATGAAGGCGTATCTTGCCTTTCCGATTCTGGCTAGCCAGCTTTGATGTCTTCATCTGTTCCGACTGCTTGTGGTTGAAACCGTGCCTACTGGTTGTATAAGTGAAGGAAATAACCTCTCTCAAAAGCCAATAGCTGATGGTGATTGGTGCTGATTGTTGTTGCTGTTGGTTGGTTGGTTGTCTTCAGTGCCACCCTCTTCTCTGTGTTCCCTTGAAATCCTATCTTCACTACCTGTTTCAGCTGACAGTTCGTCCGTTTTCGTGGGTTAGTCTTCTGGTTCGTATAACATTATATACAAATCAACCAAGAAACACACAGACATTCCGCGCAAGATTAAAATAAAAATTCGTAAATTCTACATTATTTTTCAAAGTGGGTATAGCAGTTATTTGTTTTGTGAACATTAGAATTAAAATGCACACCACCTCCATTTAAACAACAGGAAAAATTTTCAATAGCAAATGACCCTGATTAAATCTTCATAAAATGAGTTTGTATAAACAAAGAAAGCATCTGTTGCAAAAAATATATCATTCCAAAGGAAACTGCCACCTCCCGATTATTCATTTCTTCTTATAGTAGTAGCAACATACAAACATAATCTAGTTAAAACGCACAAACTCATTAACTCAAAACACATACATTTGTCTCATGTGTGATTGATTCGAGCTATATCCATTTGAAGACAACACGTAATAAAATGTACAACTTTGGAAACTTTCATTGGAAAAACAAATCGTTTGTAAAGAGAATAAAATTGTGGCGGTATACATTTTTATTTTGATGACAAACAATGAAATTTTAGTTTATCTAATGCCCTGCCGGAATGAATGTCAGGTCAAATACATAGGTCAAACTAGTAGAACAGGGGCAGTCCGACTAGCTGTACATAAACACGTAGCAAAATCTAGATCGGTTGATCCAAACAAGATAAGAAATCTAGAGAATAGTTCAGACGTAGATAGCACTACATGCAGTCACATACAACCATACAATAGGATGGGATAGGATGACAGTTCTAAAATCTAATGTAACAGGGTGGAGAGAGAGATTGATAGCAGAAGCTTTCTTTATCGAATCAACTGCAAATACATATAATAGGAATGATTCACCACCTGTCCCAGATATCTGTAAAATTCTATTAAAGGTGATGCAATGAAGGGGATAAGTTTTTAAGGTCAACAGCTATCAAAATGAACAATGAAACACTCTCCTCCTATTTATTCACTTGCAAGACGACCTCAATACTCATGCTTACCTTAGTTTTATGCTTACCCTAACCACAAACCTGACCCTGATGTGCTGTCAGTACATTGTTCAAACGAATTCAGAACGGATTTCGTGCATCAGTGCATCCACAATATTCATAAAGGCTCTTTTATAACGGCGCGCTTTGTAATCCAGTGAATGATATGCTTTCAATATCAATTGGACGTTTGCATTCTGTGGTAGTCACCATTCTTTAGGTTGTCAATTCAAAGCTTCAAGCCCTAATCTTCACTTAAAACGCAAAGGAATGAAAAAATAATTAAAAATTTAAATAAATTCTATTTATTCACTTTCGTTTTTAACTGTGTCTGATTGATTCAGCTGAATTATGGTCGGTGCGTACTGATGAAGAGTCCGAAACTAGGAAGAAACAGCTGATCAATAATCCCAGATTTTCCAGTGGTTCTCTAACTGATGTAGGCTAATGATGAAATCCTCCATCCAATCAAAATGAATCTCTACAAAACCAATACTTGACGAATACTTATTTTGTGCTAATTATTCTGATGCCGTAATGGATAAGATTTTATTTTGATAAATCACACTGTGTTGTACAGTTATATTAACTGATGACGTTTCGAGCACAAACTATTACTGCTCATAATAATATCAGGTTGATACAACTTGATATTTTGCTTCTCCTGTTTATTATAGGAATTCACTATTATTATTATTACTACTATTATTTTAATAACATTATTATTCCCATCATCCATATTTTATTACCACTCTACTACTGTTTATTAATAACATTGCTTTTCCATACAGATTTCATATAAAAACACTTTATCGCCTTCCCACTAGTTCCTGTCCATTCTAAACAATTATAGTGATTAGTCATTATCTCACACGTATTACGCCATGTCAACTTCTGCCTCTTTTCTAACCTACAATTAGTCATCTCTTCTTACACCTTAAATTATGTAATAAATTTTCTGAGGACAAAGTTTACCAGTATCTGATTGATCTAAAGATTTCCTTGTTAAATAGAATAAGGACTGTACACGACTTCGAAACTTGAGTTTCGTAGTTTCCTTTGTCCTCTCCTATTTGTCGCTGTAGGGGTAGTAGAATTTTACAGATATCTGGGACAGGTGGTGAATCATTCCTATTATATGTATTTGCAGTTGATTCGATAAAGAAAGCTTCTGCTATCAATCTCTCTCTCCACCCTGTTACATTAGATTTTAGAACTGTCATCCTATCCCATCCTATTGTATGGTTGTGTGTCACTGCATGTTGCTAGGTTTTTATGTTCAGCTAGTCTGACAGCCACTGTTCTACTAGTTTGACCTATGTATTTGACCTGACAATGATTGTAAGGTATGAGATAAACTCCACAGGATCATTTAACCGATATTGCTTGTTTCTAATTCAGTTTGTGGGTTTGAATGTCAGCCATTTTTATTCCTGCCTTGTTAAGAATTCTAGAGCGTAAAGTTTCCGAGGTTCCTTCCTTGTATGGAATTACTACTGATGATTTAGACTGCTTGTTGTTGGTGTCGTCATTATTATTATTATTACTATTATTATTATTATCACAATCGCCACTATCATTATTTATTCTAATTTTACATTTCCTTATACATTTCCTGACTAATTTATCCGGAAAATTATTAATTTTCAACGTTTATTAATGTGTATCACCTCCTGCCTCAGATTTTTCTCGGTGATGCTTAGATTTTGTGCTCTGTCACTCAAACATTTCATCAGTTCTATTTTTACTTAGAGCACAATTTACTTTATCTAATGCCCTGCCGGAATGACTGTCAGGTCAAATACATAGGTCAAACTAGTAGAACAGGGGGCAGTCTGACTAGCTGTACATAAACACCTAGCAAAATCTAGATCGGTTGATCCAAACAAGATAAGAAATCTAGAGAATAGTTCAGACGTAGATAGCACTACATGCAGTCACATACAACCATACAATAGGATGGGATAGGATGACAGTTCTAAAATCTAATGTAACAGGGTGGAGAGAGAGATTGATAGCAGAAGCTTTGTTTATCGAATCAACTGCAAATACATATAATAGGAATGATTCACCACCTGTCCCAGATATCTGTAAAATTCTACTACCCCTACAGCGACAAATAGGAGAGGACAAAGCAAACTATAAAATTCAAGTTTCCAAGTCATGCGATTACAACTGATATGATTACGAACAACAAATTTTGTTCGAAACCGCGTCATACAGTAAATAATACTGTTTTACTGTGTGATACATCTAACAAACAAACTAATATGGAATTACTTACTACCACAGTGCCCAAGTTTCGCACATACATGTTAAAATTTTCTTCGCTGTTTACGCCTATTTCTCAATCCTATTTAGCCAGGATATATAAGTCATCATATCCTTGAATTTCAAAAATTAGTGATTGCGCCCGGTGGTATCAATTGATCTGTTTATCAGAGAGCGTAATTATCAATGATCCTTCATAGAAAACACATATTCTCATCGAATAGAAAATGAAAATTCACAAAATTAGTATTCGCATTGCACGTTATGAAAATAAGAACAGTACTTACAATTGATCTGAAAATGCAAAAATGACACGAAGAACGCAAAAGTGATTACACGCATCAACATGTTTAGAAACAAAAACAAAAGATAAACACCTACTTATATATTCTTGTTGACTGGCATCCGACACAACAATCACACGAATAAACCGATGAATTTTATTGTGCACTACAGTCATATAGTTAGTTAGTTTTCAACCTTATTAAATCAAAACACTTACTTTCATTTCATGTGTGATTGATTCGAGCTATATCCATTTGAAGACCACACGTAATAAAATGTACAACTTTGGAAAATTTCATTGGAAAAATAAATCATTTGTAACGAGAATAAAATTGTGGCGGTATATATTTTTCTTTTGATGACAAACAATGAAATTTTAGGTGACGCACAATCTTTCATGTTATTTTTAGCAGTTAAATGTGTAAATCAATCGTTGAATGAGACATTGACGCAGTCAGCAATAAATAATTATATGAAAAATGTTATACGACAAAAACAGAGAACTTATCACCAGAAGCTGAAACGTTTCATGCGAAAATAATAATGAAAGTGACACATTGAAACACAAACACTGCTTTCAAAAGAGGAAAAGGAACTTAATTCATTCGCTCTGCTCTAGGATAAGGAAAATTTGTAGTTCTGATTCCGTTGACTCGAAACTTGACATTTTAAAAGCCACTCTCGCAGAAAACGGTTACCCTAACCGATTTATTGACAGCAACTTGAAAGATAAGCAGTCTAAACTCGTCACCGACAAAATTCCAAAGAAAACCTTATTCATGAACTTGGAATTCAAAGGTGATCAAGCTTCAGATATGTTCAAAAATCGTCTCTCTAAATCAGTCAGTAAGACGTTCTATGCAGCAAAATTACATATGACGTTCACTAGCCACAAGTTGTTTTCTACCTCTGTAAAAGAGAAGCTCCACCGTCTGGCCGCCTCCATGTGCATCTATCAGTTCACCTGCTCTTGTGAAGCAAGGTACATTGGCCGTAGTCAGAGGACGCTTTCCACATGGATACGAGAACATATTCCAGCTTGGTTTCACAAGGGAGAAAGAAAGTGTGTGCGCAGCTCTACTTTGGAACACCTGATCGACTTCTGTCACTCTGTCAACTCTGACCATGATTTCAAGATAATATATGCCATCCATGCTAATTTTCCGCGTTTTCTTCGTTACAGACTTCTAAAGACAGCTGAGGCCTTGGTAATTCATGACTTTAAGCCAGACCTTTGTGTACAAAAGAAATATGTACAATCCCTACTTCTGCCTTGGCCGTAGAGGGATAGACATTTTGCAATTGGGGGTTAGAAATGTAAAAATAACAAAATATACAGGATGTTTGGATAAGAAACTAGTGTGATGAATAATTGTTTATGCAATCAGGGATTAAATATGTAGAAATAATAAAATGACAAAATAAACAGGAAGTGTGGATATGAAAATATGGTAGTGTAGACAGGGATTAAGAAAACTTAAAATAACATGAATAAACAGGAAGTTTAGATAAGAAAGGCGATGGGATGGTCATTATTAAAAAAATTTACCTGTTTTTATTTATTTATTTTGTTTATTTAGTTATTCTATGTACTTTTCCCTTATTACTACGATTATTATTATTATCATTATTATTATTACTATTCTCACTCTGAATCTTTTCCACTTGACCCACTTGACATTTTAAACCCAAAATTATTAATGTTTGTATATTTTTATTTCTTATAATATTGAATTCTATCTTATCAAATTTCACACCTTGTTACGTAACATTTTATATTCGTCTACTAATCTTATAATTATGTACCCCTTTCCAAAATCTACACACTTTATGTATTATTGTATATATGACATTAATTATATTGCCACTTGACATTAAACTACGATTATAATCACAAATATTTTAATTGCATTTCATACTATTATTCACACGTTTTATCCAATTCCCTTATCGGATATAATTGCATAAAATCTATATATATGCGGTTGTACAGCTTGATAACAAATTCGTTGAAAAGAGTCTCTTCGCTGAATATTGTGTTCTTAACAAACACAGCTGTTCAGTTATATTGGCTGTTTTAAATTCCCCTGACTTGTGTCGTATGTTACGAAAATTACAGTAAGAATGTGAGGTATTCGAAATCATTTTATGAATATCATTTACAGATAACTGTCATTAAGTAAACAGAAGACAAATTCAAGGAAGAAAATGCTTCTTGATAGACGTGTTCATCTCCAGAAACTGTACAGTAGTATTTGTACTGACCAAAATTATATAGTGGTCTATCATTGAGTAATAGGGAGATGGTTACATAACATATAATTACTTCAAAGTGGCTTTAGAAGCGAAAATTAAAAATTGTAAATTACGTGATACTCAGCGGCACTGAGATAGAAATTCCTATTCAGTGAGAATAAAGGAGATTGAATGTCAATTTAACAAGTGTGAAGAGGGTGTGGAAATGTACCAAAAGAGCATACGACAGTGATTATAGTGAATTAATTGTTTAAGCAAAAGCAAACTAATGTAAGATTAAAAATTACAAAAAAAAAGAAAAAAATCAAAATTTTTTACAGGGAAGGACTAGTGAAGAGGTTAAGACCAAGGTAGAATAAGAGACTGGACAAACATTTACTGTATACAGAGTTCGGGGTTGTATTGACGAATTACCAGCGCCTCCGTCACACAGAAATGCGGAAATTTGACGCGCTTTGTACCATTCGGCCTCATCTTGGGGATTATCTTGAACAACGACTGTGGTGGAGCTACGTGGCTTGAGTTTCACCAAGTGCTCGAGAACTGAGCTGTCAGTTGTCTTACATTGTCCTTTTGCTAACCATGCCGGATAATGTTCAGAGATGCATCTGGAAATATATATAATTGACATTCCATAATGTGCGAATCATAACAAAAATAACTAAGAGATTTTAGAATTCTGGGTGCTCTATAAAGTGAGTGGTTCTATTATGACATAAAATAAACAACTTTTTGAATGACACTACGGTAACATTAACTTTTCCTAGAATTCCCAGACATCACACAATTGTAAAATTCATAGTAGATACCCAGATTTCTGCTTCGTACTATATTTTGAGTGGTTGCTCAAACGCAGTAATGAATTAGGATGCAACTCTGCAAAATATGAATTGACTGCATTCCACATCGTAACCTGCTGGATCTCACAGAACCTTTTATTGATTCAAATCTATTTGTGTTTGATGTGTAAATCATGCAGACAACTATTCATTTAACTTCAGAAAGTATCTTACATATTGTTCCTCATATATTCTTGCTTCAGTAGGCGATATATTGTGAGGAGGTTTCCCTACATCTAGAGTAAAACAAAGCCTTGAGGAATATATATAACCTTTTCATTACCAATCCAAACATCAGAACAATTGGTGAACTTCTGATATGCTATCGTTTCCCCTTAAGATCAGTATTCTTTGAAAATTTATCAAAATATATTGTTTGTAGCATTAGTCTGTCAATGAGAAATACTTTACCTTTTTTGACATCATTCACAAGCTATATCGCCAAAATAAAAAAAGTCCAACCGTTGTCCTTGTCCTGACCATCATAAACATGTAATGACCATCCCATTGCCATTCTTATCCAAACTTCCTGTTTGTTCACGTTACTTTTAAGTCTTTCTTAATCCCTATTTACACTACTGTATTTCCATATCCCAACTTCCTGTCTATTTTATCATTTTATTATCTCTACATACAAAGCGCGTCAAATTTCCGCATTTCTGTGTGACGGAGGCGCTGGTAATTCGTCAATACAACCCCGAACTCTGTATACAGTAAATGTTTGTCCAGTCTCTTATTCTACCTTGGTCTTAACCTCTTCACTAGTCCTTCCCTGTAAAAAATTTTGATTTTTTCTTTTTTTTGTAATTTTTAATCTTACATTAGTTTGCTTTTGCTTAAACAATTAATTCACTATAATCACTGTCGTATGCTCTTTTGGTACATTTCCACACCCTCTTCACACTTGTTAAATTGACATTCAATCTCCTTTATTCTCACTGAATAGGAATTTCTATCTCAGTGCCGCTGAGTATCACGTAATTTACAATTTTTAATTTTCGCTTCTAAAGCCACTTCGAAGTAATTATATGTTATGTAACCATCTCCCTATTACTCAATGATAGACCACTATATAATTTTGGTCAGTACAAATACTACTGTACAGTTTCTGGAGATGAACACGTCTATCAAGAAGCATTTTCTTCCTTGAATTTGTCTTCTGTTTACTTAATGACAGTTATCTGTAAATGATATTCATAAAATAATTTCGAATACCTCACATTCTTACTGTAATTTTCGTAACATACGACACAAGTCAGGGGAATTTAAAACAGCCAATATAACTGAACAGCTGTGTTTGTTAAGAACACAATATTCAGCGAAGAGACTCTTTTCAACGAATTTGTTATCAAGCTGTACAACCGCATATATATAGATTTTATGCAATTATATCCGATAAGGGAATTGGATAAAACGTGTGAATAATAGTATGAAATGCAATTAAAATATTTGTGATTATAATCGTAGTTTAATGTCAAGTGGCAATATAATTAATGTCATATATACAATAATACATAAAGTGTGTAGATTTTGGAAAGGGGTACATAATTATAAGATTAGTAGACGAATATAAAATGTTACGTAACAAGGTGTGAAATTTGATAAGATAGAATTCAATATTATAAGAAATAAAAATATACAAACATTAATAATTTTGGGTTTAAAATGTCAAGTGGGTCAAGTGGAAAAGATTCAGAGTGAGAATAGTAATAATAATAATGATAATAATAATAATCGTAGTAATAAGGGAAAAGTACATAGAATAACTAAATAAACAAAATAAATAAATAAAAACAGGTAAATTTTTTTAATAATGACCATCCCATCGCCTTTCTTATCTAAACTTCCTGTTTATTCATGTTATTTTAAGTTTTCTTAATCCCTGTCTACACTACCATATTTTCATATCCACACTTCCTGTTTATTTTGTCATTTTATTATTTCTACATATTTAATCCCTGATTGCATAAACAATTATTCATCACACTAGTTTCTTATCCAAACATCCTGTATATTTTGTTATTTTTACATTTCTAACCCCCAATTGCAAAATGTCTATCCCTCTACGGCCAAGGCAGAAGTAGGGATTGTACATATTTCTTTTGTACACAAAGGTCTGGCTTAAAGTCATGAATTACCAAGGCCTCAGCTGTCTTTAGAAGTCTGTAACGAAGAAAACGCGGAAAATTAGCATGGATGGCATATATTATCTTGAAATCATGGTCAGAGTTGACAGAGTGACAGAAGTCGATCAGGTGTTCCAAAGTAGAGCTGCGCACACACTTTCTTTCTCCCTTGTGAAACCAAGCTGGAATATGTTCTCGTATCCATGTGGAAAGCGTCCTCTGACTACGGCCAATGTACCTTGCTTCACAAGAGCAGGTGAACTGATAGATGCACATGGAGGCGGCCAGACGGTGGAGCTTCTCTTTTACAGAGGTAGAAAACAACTTGTGGCTAGTGAACGTCATATGTAATTTTGCTGCATAGAACGTCTTACTGACTGATTTAGAGAGACGATTTTTGAACATATCTGAAGCTTGATCACCTTTGAATTCCAAGTTCATGAATAAGGTTTTCTTTGGAATTTTGTCGGTGACGAGTTTAGACTGCTTATCTTTCAAGTTGCTGTCAATAAATCGGTTAGGGTAACCGTTTTCTGCGAGAGTGGCTTTTAAAAAGTCAAGTTTCGAGTCAACGGAATCAGAACTACAAATTTTCCTTATCCTAGAGCAGAGCGAATGAATTAAGTTCCTTTTCCTCTTTTGAAAGCAGTGTTTGTGTTTCAATGTGTCACTTTCATTATTATTTTCGCATGAAACGTTTCAGCTTCTGGTGATAAGTTCTCTGTTTTTGTCGTATAACATTTTTCATATAATTCTTTATTGCTGACTGCGTCAATGTCTCATTCAACGATTGATTTACACATTTAACTGCTAAAAATAACATGAAAGATTGTGCGTCACCTAAAATTTCATTGTTTGTCATCAAAAGAAAAATATATACCGCCACAATTTTATTCTCGTTACAAATGATTTATTTTTCCAATGAAATTTTCCAAAGTTGTACATTTTATTACGTGTGGTCTTCAAATGGATATAGCTCGAATCAATCACACATGAAATGAAAGTAAGTGTTTTGATTTAATAAGGTTGAAAACTAACTAACTATATGACTGTAGTGCACAATAAAATTCATCGGTTTATTCGTGTGATTGTTGTGTCGGATGCCAGTCAACAAGAATATATAAGTAGGTGTTTATCTTTTGTTTTTGTTTCTAAACATGTTGATGCGTGTAATCACTTTTGCGTTCTTCGTGTCATTTTTGCATTTTCAGATCAATTGTAAGTACTGTTCTTATTTTCATAACGTGCAATGCGAATACTAATTTTGTGAATTTTCATTTTCTATTCGATGAGAATATGTGTTTTCTATGAAGGATCATTGATAATTACGCTCTCTGATAAACAGATCAATTGATACCACCGGGCGCAATCACTAATTTTTGAAATTCAAGGATATGATGACTTATATATCCTGGCTAAATAGGATTGAGAAATAGGCGTAAACAGCGAAGAAAATTTTAACATGTATGTGCGAAACTTGGGCACTGTGGTAGTAAGTAATTCCATATTAGTTTGTTTGTTAGATGTATCACACAGTAAAACAGTATTATTTACTGTATGACGCGGTTTCGAACAAAATTTGTTGTTCGTAATCATATCAGTTGTAATCGCATGACTTGGAAACTTGAATTTTATAGTTTGCTTTGTCCTCTCCTATTTGTCGCTGTAGGGGTAGTAGAATTTTACAGATATCTGGGACAGGTGGTGAATCATTCCTATTATATGTATTTGCAGTTGATTCGATAAACAAAGCTTCTGCTATCAATCTCTCTCTCCACCCTGTTACATTAGATTTTAGAACTGTCATCCTATCCCATCCTATTGTATGGTTGTATGTGACTGCATGTAGTGCTATCTACGTCTGAACTATTCTCTAGATTTCTTATCTTGTTTGGATCAACCGATCTAGATTTTGCTAGGTGTTTGTGTACAGCTAGTCAGACTGCCCCCTGTTCTACTAGTTTGACCTATGTATTTGACCTGACAGTCATTCCGGCAGGGCATTAAATAAACTAAAATTTCATTGTTTGTCATCAAAATAAAAATATATACCGCCACAATTTTATTCTCGTTACAAATGATTTATTTTTCCAATGAAAGTTTCCAAAGTTGTACATTTTATTACGTGTGGTCTTCAAATGGATATAGCTCGAATCAATCACACATGAGACTAAAGTGTGTGTTTTGAGTTAATGAGTTTGTGTGTTTTAACTAGATTATGTTTGTGTGTTGCTACCTCTATAAGAAGTAATGAATAATCGGGTAGTGGCAGTTTCCTTTGGAATGATATATTTTTTGCAACAGATGCTTTCTTTGTTTATACAAACTCATTTTATGAAGATTTAATCAGGGTCATTTGCTATTGAAAATTTTTCCTGTTGTTTAAATGGAGGTGGTGTGCATTTTAATTCTAATGTTCACAAAACAAATAACTGCTATACCCACTTTGAAAAATAATGTAGAATTTACGAATTTTTATTTTAATCTTGCGCGGAATGTCTGTGTGTTTCTTGGTTGATTTGTATATAATGTTATACGAACCAGAAGACTAACCCGCGAAAACGGACGAACTGTCAGCTGAAACAGGTAGTGAAGATAGGATTTCAAGGGAACACAGAGAAGAGGGTGGCACTGAAGACAACCAACCAACCACCAGCAACAACAATCAGCACCAATCACCATCAGCTGTTGGCTTTTGAGAGAGGTTATTTCCTTCACTTATACAACCAGTAGGCAAAGTTTCAACCACAGGCAGTCGGAACAGATGAAGACATCAAAGCTGGCTAGCCAGAATCGGAAAGGCAAGATACGCCTTCATCAACCTGAAGTAACTTTGGAAATCATCCGCTCTTGCTCAGCCAGCATAAACAGCAAGAATCGGATCTTGGACACCAATGTTGAGTCAGTCAGTTCTTCTATATAAGTCAGAAACTTAGCACATCAATCATGTAAAGCAGATCCAACTGGTCGCAGGTGCTATCACTGATTCCGTATCGAAGGTTAGACATCCAACCGCAAGAGGAAGCAACAAGAAACTATTGAATAGAATCAAACAAGGACCTGTTGAAGAGCAAACATCCCGAAGAAAATCGAAGTGGATCTAGTACATGATGAGATCGTCAGATGATATCAAACGCCACGACATCGCTCGAGTGGAACTCAGACTGCAAACTTCAGGTAGGTCGTCCGAGGGTGACATAGAAGAGGTTGTATGAGGAAGCGATAAGAGGCAATGGGAAATCATTGAGTCAGCCTAAGAGAACCGTAGAGAATAGGACGCAATGTAGGTGTGTTGTTAAAGCCCTATGTTCCACTCGGAGCCAAAGGAAACAACAGTAATGACAATAATAAAATAAATGGTAACATTTACATGTTTTCAGTTATGATTTAGTGGGAGAGGGAGTGAATAATACTCAAGTGATAGGAAATATGATCACACGTATACGTCATATAATGAGTTACTTTCGTTCGATGAAGTAATGTACTCTTCATTCAGCACATTTATAAAAGCTATTATATGCTGATATAATAATTCAATTCACTAAGAAAATAGCACAGAGGTAAATAAAGTCTGAAGTCCAAAATGAAAAAATGTTTTTTTGATTGAGTTTATTTCCAGTTTTAACACCATGGTGCTGTTTTACAACTTCAAAGCAGGAACATGTCAATTCATGTCTTAATTTATATCGAAGTTTAAATGAGTGCCAAATTATCTACGATGATGTTGAATTATAACCAGTTTTGTTAGACATTGTTCACCAAAGTAGTTCTACTTGACCACAATAAATATATGTGCAAACGTTTCTGGCACAAAAGCACTCACCAAACAAGCAGAATAGTTAACTTAATAAAATTCTGCAATAGTAGCACACTTTAATGTCTGTCAGTGTGCATTGTTCGATGTGATGTTTTGTGCTGCATTGCCTAGACTTGAGTAGTGTCCTCTTTCTTGTCTCCTTCAAGTTCCCAGTAGAACATAGGGCTTCAAGCTAGGGGCGGGACGTTTTGGTAGGAGTAGCGTTCATTTTTACAGGATGTGGTTGCTAGCCAGCCTCATACCCAACCTTTCCTCTTTACCGGTCTTATTATTGGCTTAGAGAGGTAAAGGCGTGTGTCGGTGGCTGGGGAGCAAAACCCGGACAATATGCATGGTCAGTGAGCGTCCTAACTCCTGTGCCACAGGCACACTGAGTAGTTTTCAGTTACGCATATCATCGATCATGTTGTTACTTGTCATTTCAATGTGTAAATTACATCATGCACTTAGAGTTGATATGAAAAGGATTGATTAGTCTCAAAGAGCTATCGAATTGGGTAGAAGGGAATTTTCAGGAGTTACTTTATGCTTTTCACTGAAATCGCAAGGCTTCCTGCTAATTACCTTCAGCCATCTAACACCATTGAAATGTGTAGAAAAAATGTAATAGATCTTGTTCCGTAGATTTTTTCTTTGTTGACAACCTTGAGAATCTTTCTGTCTTGGGGAGTACATGAATTGGAGGTGTGATTATAGCTATAGATTTAACACGTGCTACTGTCTTTGCACCGCTTGACTACATTGATGTTTTACATCAACGGTTTCTTGTTATAAAGACAGAAAGAAGCAGTAGCAAATACATTCAGTAAAATGCTCTCCTAAAAAATTATCAGAAGCATTATTCATCGATACGGTGAATAAACTTTCGATTCAGTGAGGCCTAGTACTGCTTCCGATCGTGTTTCTTCGCACCAGTGTGTATATACAGACGTTTCATATATGGCCAAATCAAGGTTTTTAATACAGCAATGTAAATACTTCATATTCTCTCAGCTACTGGAAATATAAATGTGAAGATATTAGGATGTTTCCAGGGAATCAAGCACATTTCGTATATTGGAAACACTGTCGAGGTAACATGATTTCAACCCCTGAAAATCTGTGAGTAGGTAAAACGTTATCTCATGAAACACGGTTTAAACACTGTAAATGTTTAGCTTGATATAAATGAATAACGTTTCTAATTCTTTTGTCATTAACATATTTGATATTTTTTTTCAACTGAAGTATTAATTTGGTCATCATTCAACGTCATGAGGAGTTTATTACTGTTCAAAGGATTCTAGATTTGCGGAACAAGAGGAATTCTCAAAGAAGAACATCACCATTTCACAGCTAGTTCACTTCCTTGAAGGGCAGATATCAATAAATGCTGGCTCATAATCCATTCTTGATACACACTTACTGGGTATTATATTGATCTCAAGATATATTTGGTTACGAGCTATCATTACATGGAAACCACAGAAAATCGAGGGAAAAATTTAACATTTATTCAGCTGCGGACTACTGTCGACAAACGCAGAGATGTTTGGGTTAAAGGGAGTAGGAAAGAGAGAATAAAATGAAGTGGGACCATGTAATCCTGCTCAATTTGTTTCGCTTGTTTTATTTAGAACACTGGTTAACATCGTCCATGGAAACCTACTTTCCTCTCTTATAGTTCAAGAGATTTTTGATATTCTTGTAATTATTACTATCCCCTTAGTTTCCGAGTGGAACATAGGGCTTCAACAACATATACTCAGTTTGTCCTATTGCCTGTGTCCTCTCCAGGTTCACGATTTCCCATAATCTCACATATCCTACTAGCACCATCTTCTCCACGTCACTGTCGCACCGATGGCTCATTCGTCTCTTCCAAACGGGATTCCACTCAAGCAGTGGCCTGAATTGCACGTGATTTCATTTGACAGCCTCCTTAGTTTACGCCCGATCCAACTTCATTTTCACTTACATATTTTTTGAGCGATCGGCCACATTAATGAATTATGATGTCCCCACTGAGACTATAACTCCGTACCCATAGGCTTAGTGGATAATACCTTAGCGTGTAAAATGATGGGTGAGTTAGGAGGCTCTAGTATTAGTTAGAACACCATCTCGCACTAAGCAGGCAGGTACCACCCCCACTGGTTATTCACCAGTCCACTGATAGTCACCGTCAAGTAAAATAAAAGTAAATGTCTTCATTCACCTTTATTAGAATTATAAATAAGAATAAACTGATTGCAATTAGTAGTGGTTTTCAGTTGTTAGCAAAAATTTTTCCCAGTTGACATAATCTTCTATGCACTGACACTCCATTTCTAAAGCCTTTCAAAGATTATCCACAAATGTTTTCTTCGACAGACTTTTCAAATAAGATGTCCAACAAACATCAAATGGATCCCTGTAGATCTGTTCTCTTTGGACAGTAAAGCATAACAAACATATAAAATCATTGTGTATCAAACTCGGAAAGTTTGAGCTAAGAGCCTAGTGAGTTTACGAGTCTAAATATCAAACATCAAAGAAAATGATGCTGGATGATGTTTAGGGATTTGTAAACAGTCAGTAAAACAAATTTGAAGGAGTGGGCTAAAGAAAATTAAAAAAATATATGACAAATTAATTAGTATTCTGGTGAGAATATGATACAGAGAATTCGCAATGACATGCAAAGGAAAGACAGCATTGTAATGAATACAAATAATGTATGTAGATAAAGGAGTTTGAAGTGTCTACACTGATGTAAAGCGGAAAATGCACATGACAAAGTATGCGTAGTTTCTTTAATGAGATATTGGTACAAGTGACATTGTAGTCCGTCCTTTACCTATTAAATAGCATGTAATTTTATCCGATCAAGTGGATACACCATTTCAGCTGATCACTAATGTTAGTATTTCCTTGGATTTAAAATGAAATATAGGTTAACAACAACATATCACTATTTCGCTCTATTGTCTTCAGTCTTTATGGCAGGTTTTACGACTGTTCATAAGCCTTCAAATTCTTCTCAAACTATCTTCTCCAGGTTACATTTCAATCCCCATCATATCTCTTCCTGCTGTAGAACCCACCTTGCGCGTGATTTCACCCAACGGTATCCTCAGTGTTTATCCTGTCCACCATGACTAAATTCAGTGTATTTGTTCGGCGACACGTAACTGTTGGTTCATCGATAAAGTCTCTTCTTTCTGATCCTTTTAGTTGACCATTTAATCGGGAAAAGGAGACAAGTGTTAATGAAAGTCTTCAGTTTGTTGGAAATGCATTCGGTGACGCATTCACCATATAGAAGCACCAACGGACACCATATTAGTGGTAGAAATTTGAATCTTGTTTATTGTGCCGAGCCTAGACCATTTCCACATTGAACAAGTTCAATCTAAAGAGGAGTATTTTTGTGGTGAGAGCTGGCTGCTAGCCAAAGTTGGTAGACAGTAATTGATGTCAGTGTTTATGTCCTCAATATTGGTGGTGAGAAAATGAGAAGAAAGACTTTGCGTAGGCGGATACACTTATCATACAGATGATCTGACACAGCCACAAAGAGATGCGAGGTTAACTTTCTGTGAGAAACAAACAATCAAAAGACTGTATTTTCTACTAACAATAATCTACAATAATGTACAATAAAATCTATAAATATGTGTTGATTTTCCCTAATAAACGATCTGTTGCCTGGCCCTTATCTTCTGTTGTTACATTTCTAATACATCCGCAGTGTTTGCCTCTGTGGAACAAGCAAAATACACTTTCTAAAGTGATGTTTAGCGCCACGAAGAGTATTAAACGCTATCCGTCCATACCACAGATACTGTCAAAGGTATGGTGATTAGCATTCAGACTGACAAAGTTACCATTATTCTGTATAACTAAATGTGTGTCCAGTTTTCAGAACTGGAACACGCTGTAAATAATCTGTCAAATACAGTTACATGGAG
>OX235277.1:16831714-16848320 GCA_944472155.2 Trichobilharzia szidati
TGTGAACAGATTCAGTCAAACCAGCATCAAATAACACATGGCCAACCCTGAGATAGTAAAGCAAATAAAATTGATTAGACGGAGAACAGAAGAATAAGTGAATGTACGAAATGAGAAATACGACATTCACAGCTACACCGATAGTTAAGTAAGACACATCGCTCAGACAAATCATTGAAAAATATAAGACACATGATGAAAAATCGACCCTCCTCATCACTTATCTCACCTCACCACTACACACATTCAACATCAAGTAACATCGTCATCACCACTCACTGAAACAGACTCTGGTAAGTCAAACATCCACATATATCACCCGCTGGCTTTTTCACCCCCTCATTCAGACACATCAACGGTGAACATCAAGACATTCCTTATTGGTACACACTCATTCAACGACAGCCACATGTGTTCATATCACCATCTTCTTGCATAGTATTAATACGTCTCTGTATTCCTGAGTTATTATCATCGTCATCGACGAGTCTCAGTGTTATTCAGTTGAGAATGGTGAGTCAGTGTGTGATATTTGACAGTGATATTCACGTTTCTTTTGTTCAGATTTGCTACCTGCTTCTTGCGGTTCTAGTGACTTCAGCCGTCGACAGTGCGCGTATCACGGGGAATCATTCAGCCGCAGTTGACGTGCTCCACCATTCATCCCTTCAAGGTGAGATATGATCTACATTTTCTGAGTTATCTTTGCATATGAAATAACTCAGTTTGTTGATGCACACCAGCTATTGTTTGAATTTATGAAGTAGGCTGCCTCAACTGCTCGCGTGTTATTTTACGCGTTTCTATGCACATTTCTTGATATTTCTCACCTCGATGACAGCATATATTTTCTCGCCATATCAATTTTGTGATATGTGTACTCTGACTTTGATTTGTTTGCGAAATTGTATACTGACATGGCGTATTTATTAGTTGGAGGTCAGATGTTATGGAGTGATGAATTACTTGTGGCCTATTGTCACTGGATCTGACACTATCGTTGGACGATTGCAGCATTCTTTAATGGCGAGGAAATCCACTCTCTAACGAGACCAGAACCACACTCGTAGAAATGTGAATCAGATTGAGATATGATGTTGAACGTGTGTTTTCTCTATTCACTTTCAGGTGATGGCAAGCATTCTGGTCTCCAGTATCGTCCAGCTGTGGATAAACGATGGATATTTTGGATGGCATGTTGGTTCACACCAAAGAAATGTTGATCAACATTAACTTTTGAACTGTAATGTATTTTGTCGGTTGGTTGCAACCAATGCGTGTAATATTTGATTTCTAATAATAATAATAATAATAATGATTTACTTTATTCCAAAAACAGTACTTGTGATACAGAATGGAATTTTCAGCATTAATCACAATATTGCATCTAATTTCCTCAGATTATAAATAAAATTAATCACATAGAAAATTTTTCCACATTTACAATAGGGGTAATGTCAAAATAATAAATAAAAAATAAAAAAAACATGCAGCGTATAAAATGGAAATAATAATAATGATAGCAGCTAAGGTAATGATAATAATAATAATACAAGTAGAGATTGCCGTAGGCTTGTTTTACACAGTATTGTCGATGCGGTATGCAAATCCTTGCATGATTAAAAATATTGAATATAATGTTCTCCTTACATGATATGGTGAGGGAAAAAACAAAGATTACAGCAGTCATAGAGATAAGTTGGTGTTTGCAGTTATGAAAGTGAGAACAAGAAGCAACAGGACCATAAATATAATAGAAATAATAAAAGTAAAACTTGAAGGTATATAAGGATGGATGGAGGAGATTGTTTATTTACTAGATGAAAAAAGGTTAGTCAATTCTTGCTTGACGCTCTTTTCATCACATAAAATACTGGCCAAGTATGGTATCATAGAATTTTTATACTCAGACGTGCGAGCATACAGTTTTCTGAAGTTACTTCTTGTTCGACCTGAGGAGATGCAAGGTGAAAGCTGAGGGTGAAGTGGATGCTCCAAGCCAGACAAAATCCCTTTAGCAAGTTAACTGCACGAAGTCAAGTGCCTATCGACAGCGACGTTAACTATGTAGTCCACTGGAACACCACTCATCCTACTGACAGTCTTCAGCATTCTACGAATTGTGACAAAGTCCTTTTTAAGCAAACCAAGAAAGAATAAGGATGAACAATAAAGAAGAATAGGTAGGATGCAAGAGTTTATGAACTGTAAGAGGAGGGGTTGAGTTATACCCGAGTGCCTTAACTTCTTAATGTAAAATGTCAGGCGGAATATTTTACTGGAGATCGCTGAGAGTTGGGAAGACCAGGAGAGATCAGAAGAGAGAATAAGTCCAAGATACCTAATTTCTGATTTAGTTCCTATATCATTGTCATCAATCTTACAACTGTCATGAGAATCGACGGCTTCTTTTAACTGCCGTTTACACCTTAAGCTGAAATTAACAGTTTGACATTTAGAAGGATTCAGTTTAAGACCGTTAGACTCAGACCATTTACTGACTTCCGACAGAAAGCTATTTATTTTGGTACAATCTAGCTGGGAGTTAACAGCCATTGAAACAGTTAAATCATCAGCGTACTTCACAAAGTTTATTTCATCAGACTGAGGCAAGTCATGTAAGAAGAAAGAAAAAAGAAAAGGAGAAAGGACAGCGCCTTGAGGGACACCAGCTTCAGTAGGTAATGAAGTGGAAGACTTCCCTTTATACACGGTGTACTGCTTTCTTTCTGAGAAATAAGAGTGTAACCAGTTAACAGCCCAACATTCTGTTTGACTTACAGCAAGTTTATTTAACAAGATGTCCCTAGGGACCGAGTCAAAAGCAGATGTATAGTCTAGGAAGGCACAACGAACAAATTTGGCCCCTTTGTCTAGACTGGAAGCAATGTTATGATATAAGACGGCAGCTGCATCTAAAGTGCTTCTACTGTGCTTATAAGCAAACTGTTTTGGGTCATTAAAGGATTTAAGAGAGGGTACAAGACTAAGTAAAAGTAGTTTCTCCATAGTTTTCAAAAAAGGAGAGGTAATAGCAATGGGTCTAAATTTGACACATGCTCCAGTAAACGATTTAGGTATGGGTACAACTTTAATGTCTTTCCAAACAGCAGGCACAATATTACTGGAAAAAGATTTGTTAAACAGATCAGTGAGAGGGTAACACAGAATATCAGAACATTAAAAAAAAATAATACTAGGTACATGATCAGGAGCTAAGCTCTGGGAAGGGTTTAGAGACTTGAGGCACTTTTGAACATCATTTGTGTTAAATCCTGGAAGGGGGCAATTATTAACACTAGTGATACTAGGAAGCATGGAATTTGAGGGATAATAAATAAAAGATTTATTTATCAGAAGAATACGGAATATTGTTTATCTGCTTACCACCAGTGATTTCCTTAATTGGTTTCCACATATTAGAAGCATTTTTGCAGGATATGAATTTCTGGTTATATATAACATTCAACTTCTGCATTTCAGACTTGATAAGGAAGTTAGTTCTTTTTACACCACTTTTATCTTTCATTTTACATAGCTTTTCCTTCTCTCTACGCAGCTTTTTAAGTTGAGGGGAGGAGAAACGGTTGAATTTGACTAATAGTGATTCTTTTGGACAGCAGATTTCAAAACAGAATTTCAGATAAGATGTAGTAGAGATTGTGTCATCAAGTGAAACATCATTAAACAGATCCCATCTTGTGTCACGGAGCATGTTCCTAAGATGTTGTACGTTCTCATTTGAGTAACATCTGTGAAAAACTTTCTTGAACAAGTTAGAGAAGGCTTTTTTGTGTAACTTTCCGTGAACTTTGGGTAGAACTCGTACAATACAGTGATCAGAGTTTGAGAGCGGAGCTCTTTTACAAGCTTCGTATATTCCAGAATCATTTTTAAATACTAAATCAAGTGAAGTATCTTGTCGAGTTGGGAAGTTAACCACGTTTTCATGACCCAGCACTGTAATAAAACCGTAGTCACTGGCGTTGAAATCACCACTTACTACAGACAAGGAGTTACCAAGCGAAGCAGCAGCAAAAATAGTGAATTCGTCAGCAAAGATCGATAGCTCTGAGGGACTGCAAGAAGGTTTGACAAAGATATTTGTGACAAAAATGCAGTTATACTTAGATAAGTGTTTAGGTCGGCATTTAACAGTTATACTATCAATGTTGTCATTTGAGAATTTGAAGCAGACGTTGTTGGCAGTAGACCACTGAGAATTAATAGAAGTGGCAACACCTCTGTTTAATGCTTGTCTCACCCATCATCGATTTCCTTTAAAATGTTCACTGAGATGCCAAATGATACTGACACATCACATGACCTAGCTGTGTATATTCATTTTCAGAAACGCCATTTACTTGTTCATCTGAGATAGGCAAATACAAAGAGTGCACATCTGTCCCACAAACATTTAATCAGATAGATACTTCCCACAAAACCAAAACGTGCTTCATAAATTATCACAAAATTGTTTCATCATAATAGTTTAGGCAACTGGCTTTCATCAGTTAGAAATAAAGCCTAATGAAGCTATTCAAAAGTATCTCTTTAAGTCGAAATGAATGGTGTGAGTAAATTGATGAAAAACTGAAAAACGCGATACTACTATCGAAACTAACATTGCCTTATGTCAATTAAAAACAGTGGCTTTAAAAATTCTGTGAATGAATAGATAATGAGCAGTCTAGTACAATACAATTTACTTTCTCTAGCTTTTGTGTTTTACACATTGGAATGTGAAAATAAGGAGCACGTGTGACCTTGAACGGAATCACAATAACAGGTGAAAAATCATACGAGAAAAATAAAATTGAATAGTAATAATTTCGATGAAAACAACTCCAACTAATTCTCATTCTACTCATTAGAAATTTTCATTATTCTGTAGTGTGGTGTACAAGTAGTATGTTCAGAAGAAATAGAGCCGAAAATGAATTGATATGTATTATATATGCTTATCTCGAAAACCTGTTTTAGCGTTACCCAACGCGTTGCTTTTCGCTGAGTCATTCTCACCGTCTCCTCAGCGGGTGATTAAATTCTGTGACAGGTGTTTGCAAATGCTCATGTTGTCGCGACAGTCAGCCTACTGGCCCATTTAGCAGAGCCAACTGAATGACTGTCTGACTTAAAATTCGCGTCGTATATCCATAAGGTGTTACTTGTCCCAAATGATTCAGAGTGATGATGATGTATTACGCGATCTTGGGTGCTTTTCACACCCTCATACTTGCGAAGCGTTACATGCAGTCGAAACGATGCTGTCTGGTCAGATAAGAGAGTGAAATGATCTCTTCCGAGTTCTTCCTATTGATAGTGGTGATTATTGCTTGCTGTATTTGTTATTTGATCGGTCACTTTCATCACCCCATCTTCTCTATGCTCAACTGAATTCGTGTCTTTGTGACCAGCCAATTCCGCCAGTTTCTTGCTTTTCGCCAGTAGGTTTTAGAGTTTACGTCGCATCAGACACAAATCACCCATGAAATTCACATCTTCGTAAGCCTTCCACTCGGTTCAATGCAGTCAAATCTTGTCGCTCCCCACTCACATCATCCTGCCAAATCATCCACTTCATCAGCTTTAAGAACATCACCTTGCCTAATTGTAGTCAATGACTTTATTTCAAAGGGAAATTTCACTGAATTCTCCATTATCATTTCTCCATATAACGTCGTCATATATTGAAAGCCAGTAAAGTTTTGGTAGTCAATTTAGGTAGGCATATTCCCAAAACACTGATTCATTTTTTATTCGTGTATTGTGACTCATACTTCGTGATCAGGTCGAGATAATTTCATCTCAACCACTTTTTTCTTGAAAGAATAGGTGATTATATAAATTGGTTCTCGCCTCAATTGTTTATCGCACTCCCTCACCATTACTTCGAGTCCTGTGTGGCTTCAGTTGCAGTTTGTCTACAGTGTGTAAACATTTACTCACTTAGACGCAGGCAGTTACATTGAACGTATACTCAAACTGAAGTTTTGCTAATAGGATTTTTACTACTGTTTGTTTCCATTCCTGCGAGCGCTTTTAATGCAATCTATTCGATGATCTGTCACAAACTCACAGCTTTAACTGAAGTCAAAGTTTCGGTGCTAGTATTCGAAATGCACAATGGCTAATATCAAAGCACCATAAAATCTAAAGTGTGTGCAACACATTTTACACTTTCATTCTCACTGTGTCCTACCCGATGCGAAGAAACTCACTAGTAAATATGCTACTGGTGAGTGACGTATTCTGCTGTATATAAAATGACTGGTGATGATGACTATTTATGCGTAGAATAAATTTTGCCTTTGTGACTGCTTGACAAACGTGAAACTTAGTTCGTCATCCTAATCTTCTTAATTGTTATGAACACTGAGTTACTGATAGCCGTTTTCAGTTTGAATATTCTAATGAGAATTACTCATCCTTGTGACATTCGTTACTCTTCATGGCAATCTGCAGATCCTATGTCATCCTTCGTATTAACATCGGTACCTACCAAGATTGTTGTATTCTTACGGGTATTTCATGTGATTACAGGTAGGTATTGTGTTATTCAGTGTTTATTCAGCCTGTGATTTCTGTTACATTCCATTCGCTGTGCAATTAGTTTCGTCGCCACTGCAGATATATTTTTATCTCTGTGTTGCATCCCGCCAATCATTTTTGTTCTATTTAAATCGATAATCAGTGTGTTGCTATTCTTAATCACTGAATGTTTCGTCATATTTTATTTGGTCCAAAAGAAGAATACAAAAATATGCATGTAGGTAGCTTAAACAGGTTTTGATAAGTACCGTGATATAACTAGCGAATTTCGATTATTGGTATATTGTGTATTGATTGATGACTGAATCTTCCATAATGTGAAGTACACAGTGCTTACTGTGAGATGTGATCCACATATTTATTTTCGATTATACAAACGTTAATTTATCAATTGTCATGAGCAAGTGTGTGTGTGAGCTCTGAGTATAACACCGTCGGAGTTTCCATTGTGATTGAAGAATTATGTAGTACATGATGATTTGTCATCCGATTGCAAAGAAATCAGTCAAAATCTGCCATCAGATGACTTCAGGTAAACGCAACGGTAACTGCAGCGTGGGTACTACAGGTCGCTGGTGTTATGTAGAAACGATGGATGCAAACATCAGCTTTGTTCTCTCTAATAAACTCGAATAACAACAAATTCATACACACTAAATAAGTTAGCGACTAATCAGCTGGCCAGTGGACTGCCTGGTCGACTGAATTGACGACTGTTCCCTACAGATTGTATGGGAAATATTGCATGTCGAGCTAGTAAGTATGGATAAGTGGCCGTCACATCAAAAATGGTATTTCATTGGAGAGGCAAAACGTGTTTTCAATACTTAAAAAATAATGCAAAAGGTAAATGATGATGCCAGTGATGACGAAAGGATTCCAATCCATCACATACTGTCTACTCTACGTGGTGTACTACATTCTGTTTGTAGTGTGTTAGCGCCTTCCCATTTCATCAAACTTCCGAAATACAGTATGTAATAATCATCGCATGGAAGCATCGTTGCATATTCCTACATTTAGTTGATAGTTCACTCAAGTGTCTTGGTTGTATTTCTGGAGAATATGGATATCCGTAAAATAATCCTTTGAAGCGGTCACCTTATTATAGCTATTATGTACTGACAACGTCCATTTCACGTTTGAAGGTGAACATTTTCGACAAGTGGATGGCGTTGCTATGTGGAGTCCATTAGGACCTTTGTTAGCGGACGTTTACATATCTTATGTTGAGAAGTTGTCCCTTGATTTGATTTCTAAATTGCTTATCTATCGGAGATATGTAGACGATATCATTTTGATATGTGATGATCATGAAGATGCAAGTCGTCTATTAGACAGACTTAACTCTGTACATGCGAGGAAGAAAGTCGCAACCAGCTTGCATTTTTAGACATACTTCTAATTCGAAGAGATGATGGTTCAATAAGACGATCAATCTACAGAAAGCCCACTTGGACAGGGCAGTACCTTAATTTTCACAGTTTCTGTCGATTACAGTATAAGAAGGCTTGGTGAAATGTCTGTTTAAAAGGATTCAACGTATTTGTACGGCTGATGTTATAGACAAAGAAAACGAAATATTGATGGATACTCTTGTTGAAAACGGATATCCTTTAAAATTTTTAAACAGATGTAGAAGTCAATTAGTCTCTAAACCTACAATCCATACCGCCCCTAAGAAAAAGGTTTTCATCAAATTACCATATAACGGGGAAATAAACAGTAGGATTATGAGACAAAGATTGAATTCGATCATCCGTAGAACCTATTATACAGCCCAGCTTGTCATTGTCGAAAAAGCTAAAAATATGCTTCACTTCAAACATCAAAAGTGCGCAAGTGATTATATCACATCCCACACTATTTACCAATTTTCGTGTGTGTGTGGTCACACATACATAGGGAGGAGTAATCGCGCTTTGCATGTGAGGGTGGGAGAGCATATCCCAAAATGGCTAGAAAAACAAATGAACTGTGATAAACCAATAGATGCAGTTGTCAGACTGCCAACTTCGTCTATAGCTAAACACCTAAAAGAGATGAACCATAAGATTGATGTCAACTCAGCCTTTAAGGTCATCTATAAAAAGAGACACTTGTCACTTTGTTTAATTTAACATTTTCATATATATAGACTTGACAAGTAAATGTATGATCAGATTGTTCGAAGTGTATAGCGCAAACACATCACATTTTTCAGATAATCCCCGTCTTCTTATATGCTATCCAAATTTATAAATGGGACAATTTGTTTTAAATTCTAGTAGGTATTGTGGTTCCAAACGTCCCACAATGTGAATATGCTTCTCTCTGTACAATTACTGGTTTCTTCGTTTTTTCATTATTCCAAAAAAATTACATTTACCCTCACATGATTCATAGTTCCAGCCTTGTGACTATCAATCCACCGTATTCGACAAGTTATTTGAAAAATACCAGTAAGAGAATGTTTTTGTAATACTGATACTTGTTTAGGCGTTTCAACTAACTTTGTAACTATTACTGGATTTTTACCTAGACTGTGCACCATTGATTCGACATTTGCATATTACATTTTATTTTCGACCTTTAATATTCGCCTGTGTTCTACCTCAATCATTCCTCAGTACTTATTTGTGATACTTCTTTTTTGATTTAATGCACATTGACGATATACTGTTTAACGATACTAGTGTCTTGAAGTGACTGAAGGTGATTCTTAAGCCGGAATACCTTCGGGAAGCATTGTTGTATGATTCATGTGGACAGAGCTTTATCGTTGGGAATATTCTCTCCGATTCTTAGGTGCTTTTTGAAGTTCAATCAAAGCTAACTGATTTGTCTTACAGTACCTTTTTTGTATTTAGAGACACACACAGCCTGCACAGCTTCCTAGCGCCAGTTTTCACGTGATTTTTCGCGGATTCTCATTGATATCGTTAATAGAAGCAATGAAATATCGAAGCATAATCGTAATTTCTCTCCCTACAGAACAACACGCAAATGCGCCTGTCTCAACGAAGTCCTGTCGTCTATTCATTTGAACGTAGAGATTGGTTTTTCGCGTTGAGAACGTAACTCAGTAAATTTTGTCATCACACACAATGCTAACCAATGCATATAAACACATATAAGTAAGCTCAATTCTAATAGGTTGAGTGACACTAATTCCATTGGACAAACTAAATTAAATTGAACAGACTTTTGCTTCACTATCTTTTTGAGAGGTATAAATACATGCTTCTTGACTGTGTGATATTGTCTCTACACTTAGCTAGTTGGACTTTGATAAGGATGGTGAGTTGAAGAATATGTTCTTGTCTAACTCATGTTCAGATTAGCTATCTTCTTTTTACAGCACTTGTGATTTCAATCGTCGACTCCACATATATTAACCGGAACCATCTGTCGAAATCCGGCGAACTTCATCATTCTTCTGGTCACGGTGAGATATGATTCATTTTTACAAAGTGATTTTTTCTTCTGACATACTGTGGTTTCTTCGACACCGTAGTCAGTGGTTGGTTGTGCGTCATGCTTTGTATCCAGTGATTTCCACTACAGTAGATGCCTGTGTATACGGACGTTTGTGTGTATTTGTGTTTGTGTGTATTTCCGTGCAGTGATTACCATGCATGAGGATGATGATGCAGGCACGTGGTATTTGTTGTCGTGTAGCCTATGACATGACATGCATTTATGAGATGTTCAACTATGTAAGCTCGACTACATTTCTTTGACAATGAGCAGTCGAAATTTTCAAAGGCAACATGAAATGATTGTTTCATATTTTCAGGGTTACTGGCGTGTCGAACGTTGAATTACGTGTTGATCCACTGTATGACATCATCCACAGCTGCACATTTCACAATGCTACCAAACTCTGACCACATATTCTATTTCTGTCATTTTTCCAGGTGTACACAACAACCATGTCGGTGAACAGATTCTATCCGGTGGTGAAAGAAGTAACATTGGGAAGCGGAATTTGTGGATGTTCGGTATGTGCTACTTAGGATATGTGGATTGTCCAGATGAAATCCCCGGTTTCTTTTCATTCTAACTGACTGATTTTCATTTTCACACATTTCAATAAATGTTTGGTATAAAATATTTTCATGTGTTCTCATTTGTCTTCACATTTCCATCAGATCGATGACTGTTGTTACGTGTCCTGACACTCCAATTAAAATAGTGTTGACGTGTTTCCGGTTTCGAGAAATTAGTAAGTGCTCTTATGAACTAGTTAGACGCAGAGTGGACGTGTGTGGCAATATTATGGAATAGGAGGCGTTGACAATGTTTGTAAGAGAGTAACATAGAATGTCATCACATATTCTAAAGAGAGCACCAGTTGTAGCATCAGACCTGATGCTTCGTGAAGGTTTAAGATTTTTCAGACATCTGAGAACATCAATAATGTTAAAACTGTGAAAGCGATCAACCTTATGCTGCGTAACATTAGGAATGAAAGAGTCATTAGGACAGTGTGTGAAGGATTTCAATATGTTATATAATCCCCTAGTAAAATTTAGAACAACACATTTAGGCGAACAATATTATTTTCAATTAGATCTCATCAAGCTTAACTCTAATACACATAACTTTACAAATAAAAATTCAAATATAAACCAATCATGGTGTTTTGTCTATAGGATAATAAGATGGTGAATATAAATTTTGCAGTTAGTCATAACAGTAGTAATGATAATAATAATAATCATAGTGGTTTTATCAATAATAAGGATGACAAAGTGAGGCTATCTGTGATTACACGAATAACGAAAAACAGTATGATTGAACAAACAAATGTTCAGGTAGAAGTAGTCGATAAATGCTAAGAAAAACAAATGAACCGATTAAGTAGTGCTAGATTGTAAGGGAAGTAAAGGAGTTACATTTTTAATGAAGATGCGATATGATTATGAGCAATAGTTTGTGCTGAAAACGTCATCAGATAGTATTACTGTTTAACAATGTGTTATTTATCAAAATAAAATCTTATCTTATCTTTACGACCGTGCTCAAGTTTAATATATACATACATATATATATATATATAAAGATGTGCTGACATTAAAGGATGATAAGAGACGGGTTGAAAATATAAATGAGTAATGGTGCAGAAGTCATCAGTCGGTTATGTCTTGATATGCCAAAAGGGGTAGATGGCTGTACAAACTTCTTTTGAATTCATAGCTTAGGTTTAATAATTACAATGCCTACCGCCTCAGTTGTGTGCAGTGGACGAATACGAAGTCTATTGGAAAGATTCTGTGGAACACGTTAAATTACTTTGAAAGCTCTTGTTTTCTTCACTGAGTTACCACTTGTTTAACTGAATGTGACAAAATGGAGATAGGGATTGTTTTTGTCTGTCCAATGCCGAACCACGATGGTTGTAATTCACTAACACGTTGGCCGAGCTGTCTAGTAGTACGCCCAACATAACTGTTACCAAAGATGCCAGTTGAATTGACAAGTGCGCATAAATATGGCAAAACTATCTTGCACATCCTACGTTTGTGTCCCAATCATTCGTTGGCTAGAGAATGACAAACACAGGTATGCGGCGTAAAACGTTCTTCGTATAATACAGGAAAGTCTCTGGAATAAAATCTCAGTTGATAAGTCACCAATAAATTGGAACCTAATAAATAGAGGTTTTTACGTGCAGTCAGAGTCTCAGGTTTTCCCCTGTGATGTTTTCATATGTTTTTTTATGAAACTACTCGGATAGCCCATCTCGTTCTAGGAATCGTTAAATATATTCAAAGTCCTTTTGTAAGAGGTTATTCGTACATATCTTTCTTGCTCCGCTCGTAATACATTCAACATTTCTTTTATATTTAATTGATGTGAAAGTGCTTTTTCGACAGACGCTTCTCCCAAGTGACCCATCTTCTCGCCCACCCAGCAAGACATCCAGAAAAAATATTTTAATACCCTGCACCTCATCACAAGTAAAAATAAACGAAAGTTGGACATTGTTGAATTTCATCAACAATTCGTCTACATCAACATCCCCTTTTTCAAGTTTTGCGAGTTAGAAGCCAGCTCATATTGGGCATGACAGTGAATCCATAGCATTTCTATCTACTTGTCGGTAGTATGCATTATTGATGAAAAATTGAACATTAAAAGAGTAATTCTTTGGGTATACACAAGGAGATTCCTAAGTCCAATGGCCTTTTGGCGATTTCTTGACAGATGTAAACTACTGTTTCCATAAGTTGTACATTCGTGAATAGTGAGGATACATCCATAGATAACGTGCGTTTATCCCTCACATCATTTTCGAATATTTTAGAAATAAAGTCAGAAAAATCACTCATTTTGTGTCGCACGATTATTCTGTGCAAAGGTTCTAGAAGCTTCACGTGTAGTATTCGTTCATAAATAAATTTCTATTTGTAAAGTTATGAATATAAGAGTGAAGCCTGATGAGATGTAATTGAAAACAATATTGTTCCCTTTAATGTGTTATGAACGATTTGTTTAGAGTATTCAAATCAACACAGAGGACGATACTACTCTCCTTGGCACAACCGGTGATCACATTAAGAAATTTTTAAACGTGTTTTCGGAAGTTTTGCAAGAGGATTGTCCTTGTTTTTATATAGGGTTCAGTCAATAGACTTCAGATTTGATCAATGTGTTGATCCTGCCTGCACCATATCCGTCTTAAGACCTGTCCAACAGCTCTTCAGCTGTATGCAGCGTGTTGAGATGTGGAAGTGGAATGGTTAAGTCTTTTGAATGGTGTGAATTTTATGCAACAAACGTCGAAACAGAACACAAGATAAGCCGCCTTATTAGTGACTGCATCATCCAGCAGACACGCAGTTAATTTTTTCCAGTTTGTGTTTTACAGCATGCATCTAAGGTTTTGTGAACAATTCTGTACAACTCAACATATACTTCAGAGAACCTTTGGAAAATGTGATGGGGCACACACGCGTGATTCATATATTCCTGCATAATTAGTGAGCACTGAGTCAATTGTTTTGTCGAGTCGATTAGCAAAAGTGGCAATGCTCAAATGAACAGATTATTCAAGGAATGGACAGTCACAGGAATCGTGGTCACCAGTGACTATTGAAAGAAAGCTATCAAGATAGGTAGCTTGTGAAACGGTCAGTTCATCTGCAATATTTCAAAGATCTGAAAGGGAACAATCAGAATTCACGAGAATGTTTGAAATGAAAATGTTTTCATTCTATCTTAAGTGTTTGTGATGACATTTTGTCTCTAATGCAGTCCATGAGCTCACAAGAAACTGTGAGATATTGCTTGAAATTAACCCGTGAGAATGAATAAAAGCTGCAACAACGATGCCACATTTATTTTTGAAACAATAGCGATCCTGTGTGAATAATGTGAAACTATTTGATGAAATGAGACGAGACTGCTTACATAAAGCTCTTGAAGCCCAAATTCTTATGACATGATTGTAGCACTTTGGTGGGGAGTACAAATAGATAAGAGAGATCGCATATATGTCAATTTGTTGAGTAGAGAAGAGCAAAATGTATTATTGATGAAAAAAGCAGTAGCGCAATGTGTACAATGCAGTGTTCGTCTCAGTGCACGTCTAAATTCACGAAACCTACAGTAGAAAATGTCGTTTCATAAGTTAATTTGTGCTGTCCTCAATCACTGTTATATGACTTATGTTGACAATCGTAGAAGTGGAAGAAGAGCATGGAAGCCACCTCCTTCATAAGTTTACTTTTCCTGGTTTCTCTTCCTGTTTGTGATGAATCTAATAAGAAAGCAGAATTTAGGATATCGGGCTAAATTTACAGTATCTCTATGAATAAGAAATTATCATAATTGATTTCTTTAATTCCTACACGAACAGAGTGCTTCAACCGCATGTCATCATTACTTAAGGTACTTTGCCAATGTTTTCAGTTCGCCTCACGCCTTCACACGTGATCTATCACCACTTCACATAGCTTCATCCATGTCAACATTGCACCGACCATTAACTTGCCACCTCCTATTCAGGTTCCACTAAGGCGACATCCTGGCATGTGATATCACTTGATGGTTATCTCAGATTATAGCTCATCCACCTTCATTTCTTCCTGCATATTCGTTGCACAATCGTTTCCTGAATAGTTTGCTCTCAGAGATTACTACTGCTGATCATTTCTGGCCAGCTATCTCATCTTGAAAATAATTATTTCGATAGAAAAGGAAAGACTAGATTTTCAGTGTAAAATGATATCATTACATTTCACAGGTTGTCACTAGCTGCAAAATACCTGAAATTTCAGTGGTTATAAATAATGACAGTTCATGCTTCAATATTTGGAGAAAACATTATCAGATGAACGCATCCAGAATATGAGCATTACAACTTTTAGTTTAAGTCACCATCGAATTTTATGCTTTCAAACTATGGGAGAAAACGAAAATGACGAGAAAGCAAAGTATCCAGCAGTTGACAAAAAGAAGAAAGTGTTCATTCGTCTCCTATTCAAAGGAGGAGCCATATCACATAATATTGACAACACGATGGAAGGAGCAATGAAATGATATTTCCCTGCAGCTAAGCTGGTGTCGCTTTACAGCACTACATGCTCTATGAGTCAGTCTAAACCGGCTGGTATTTGCTCCTACTACATTGATAAATTTCTGTGCACCCACCTCAGCAAGTCCAATGGTAGGACAGAAAACAAACTTACACCGGGTTTTCAGAGCATATTTTAAGAAATGTATGCTTAAGATTAATCAAATGATTACAACGTGCAATTACCAGACACTTTGTGGACACGCTACATCTCGTCGAGATTTTCAAATAATTTTAAACTTTTTGACGTATAAAGGACATGGAAATTGCTACTATTTACTGAGGCGATTGCAATCATGCGTTTCAGACCACAATTATGCACACAGAAACGGAGTGCAGTCAATCTCTCACTCCCTTTGTAACTGTAATAATTTCATTACACTGATAAGTCATAAACATGAGTGAGTTCAGCTAACTGAGCATGTTTTTATTTTGATGAACTTAAGCCTTCTTGTGTTGCTGTATTGACGTAGAAGCTAACATTATTTATTAAATGATTATGTTTTCTGTCTTCTCTAACCCTCTGCGATTTCTTTTTCTTATTTTGAAAGCACATAAATTGATGATGACTTAATCTAAAAGTTGTAATTCTTATATTCCGGATGCGTTTATCTGATAATGTTTTCTCTACTGACCTCTAAATATTGAAGTATGAAATGCCATTATTTAATAACAATTGCATATTCAGGTAGTTTGCAGCTGGTGATAACCCGTGAAATAGTATGATATCATGTAATACTCAAAATGTGGTCTTCCTCTATCGGAATTTACCACGCTGCGTTATTGTGTGTGAATAAATTATTGTTTCATTGCAAGAGGAATGACGTGCTATGCTTATGCGTAAATATGATGTTCACGGGATGACTAAATCTGGTTGCCTTGTTTAATTGAAAGGCCACATTTTAGCATCTGATATATATCGCGAGCTCACTCAGAATGGATAAAACATTATCGCAGTCCTGTATTCATTTTGGTGAAACGGTTTCTTCAAGGAATTTCTGTGTAATGATCAGTGCAGTGAGCCACTCGTCGAACGTATCCAATAGGAAATCTCACAAATGGATTAAGTAGACTGCTATGGCTATATGCAGCACTTTATATCAAAATTTCATACATCCGAAAAAGAACCATTGTGGTTTCTTGTGTCTTAATTTTATGTTAGATTTACGTTTTCCTTTCAATTTGAATAAACCAATTAATAATGCTTATTGTGTGTTTTGGAAACAAACCTGTGGCAAACAGATAATTAAGAGAATTGAGGATTTGTGCAAATACAATGAATGAGAAATCCATGAATTCATAATATCAAAAGTCAAATTGCATTATTGCAGAGATATGAAGTGAAACTCAGATACACTTTCGCGAGATATTTAGCATTTCTTAAATCTCAGTTTATTGTCTTCTCATAATATGACTTCTAAGATCAACTAGTTCTAGTTCAGACAAATAAATATGCAGCAGGCGTGGAGACTAGAATGAAATATGCCCATT
>OX235277.1:16848817-16873949 GCA_944472155.2 Trichobilharzia szidati
TGTAGGCCGCCTTAACTCTGTTGACACTGAAGGTGTCTTGACGGCCAAGTCGATCAATAACAAAAATTTTTCTTTCCTACTAACGACCTTGAATGGTCCATCATAAGGTGGTTGTAACGGTCTACGAACGGCGTCGCAACGCACAAAAACGTGTGAACAGTCATCGAGCCTAGCATCTACTTGCACTCTCTTGTTTTGTGTGCGTGTGGGAGTTGATTGCTGGCGCTCCATAAGGCGCTTGAGGTTCTGAGCATAACAATGTACATCCGTAACACTTGGCTCACCACTTTCAGGTGAGAAAATTTCACCCGGTAGATGAAGGGTGGTACCGAACACCAACTTTACGGAGGTGAACTTTAAGTCTGCTTTGAGCGTGGAACGGATGCTAAGTAGAACTAGGGGAAGGGACTCGGTCCATTTAGTATTCTTTCATTTGGCGGGTGGTACGCGGTTGTTCGGATACGTTTGCACTCCAGCAGCTCTAAGAGCTTCTTGAAGTGGGTTGATTCAAACTGCTGTTCACGGTCTGTAGTCACCGAAGATGGGCATCCGAATTGAGCTATCCAGCGTTCCATGAACACTCGACAAATGGTTTCCACGGTCGTGTCAGCGATGGGAATAGCTTCTGGCCTACGAGTGAACCGGTCGACACATGTCAGCAAGTAACAGTGGCCATTTGATGGTGGAAGGGGACCCACTATATCTAGATGTACGTGACTAAAGCGAGCATCGGGTGTGACAAAGGAACACACTGGAGTGGTGTTGTGTTTGTGGACTTTAGCTCGTTGACACGGCACACAGGCACGTGCACAGATACGCACGTCGCGATTTATACTAGGCCATTACAAATCTAGCGGACACTAGTTTGTCCGTTGCCCGGATACCTGGGTGGGAAAGGTTGTGGAGGCTATCGAATACCGTACGGCGCAATGAAGGTGGAGCGATGGGTCTCGGGGTACCGGTGGACAGATCACAGATGATGGTACCCTCGCTATTAACAAGCGGTATACGCTTGATATGCAAGGAGGTATTTAACGAGAGCTTATCGAGATCTAACTCTGTAAGCTGACGTAGCGCCATTTGTTTCAGGTCAATGGTTGGCGGCGCCGACATGGTACATATCCTAGACAAGGCGTCCGCCACAGCATTGTCAATCCCCGAAATATGTCGAATGTCCGAAGTGAATTGTGAGATATAGTCCAAGTGACGCAATTCGCGTGGAGAATATCTATCTGTAGTAATGTGGAGGGCGTACGTCAGTGGCTTGTGATCGGTAAATACTGTGAATTTCCGACCTTCGATAAAATGGCGAAAATGTTTGATAGCCGCGTATATGGCGAGGAGTTCTCTGCCAAAGGTGCTATACATCCCTTCAGCGGCGGAAAACTTCCGAGAGAAAAAGGCGACTGGTATCCATGAGGTATGTACCTGTTGCTGCAGAACAGCTCCAATGGCTGTGTTAGATGCACCAACTGAGATGCTAAGCGGAAGATGGACGTCTAGGTGCACTAGCATGATGGCGTCTGCAATCGCCGACGTAATATTCTCGAACGCTTCTCGAGCCTCTGGTGTCATGCTGAACGTTTTGCTCTTACTCTCTAGTAGGTCTGTGAGTGCCTGTAAAATATGTGCACCTTGAGGAACAAACCGTCGGTAATAACTCACCATGCCTAAAAATGTGTGCAAAGATTTTGTTGACGTAGGTTCCGGGAAATCGCGTATTGCCTGCACCTTCTCAGGTAGCGGGCGAATTCCATGTTCATTAATGACATGTCCCAGGAAATTCAACGAATCGACGCCAATCTGGGATTTTGACATGTTAACTGTCAAACCATGGGTTGTTAGCCGCTCGAAAACCATCTGTAAATGCGTACGGTGGGTAGCTTCATCTGGGCTAGCCACGAGAATATCGTCGGGATAGGCATAAGCGCAAAACATCGTGAATCAATCGCTGGAATGTTTGTGCGGCGTTGCGGAGACCGAACGGCATTCGAAGGAATTCGAAAAGACCAAAAGGGGTGATCACTGGCGTTTAAGGAATATCATCAAGATGAACTGGAATCTGATGATAGGCGCTTGTTAAGTACAGTTTGCTGAATACCGTGGCGCCTTTTAGTGACGATGTAAGGTCATGTATATGTGGTACGGGGTAGCGATCTGGCACGGTCTGTGCATTAAGTCTGCGGTAGCCGCCACAAGGCCTCCAGTCTATCCCGTTATTCTTTGGCACCAGATGTAAAGGGGAAGACCATGGGCTGCTGGATGGACGGATTATCCCCATGTCTAACATATGTTCGAATTCGGCCTTCACGGCTTGTAGTTTTTCTGAGGACAACCGCTGTGGCTTTGCGAATACAGGTGGATCAGTGGTCACGATATGATGAGTGACAGTAGAAGTCACACAAGGAAGTTTAGAAACCGGTTTGAACAGGTTGGCAAAGGACTGAAGAACATCAGCGTAAGGGCCGTTAGAGGCAGGGGTTGAATATAATGGACTTAATGAGGGTGTGTGCGTCACAACAACGGAGATTGAGAGGTTTGTAGCTGAATCGATCAATTTGTGTTTGCCAGTATCTACCAGTAGCTGATAATGTTGCAAGAGATCCATGCCAATAATATCGGTGGTTACGTCTGCCACTAGGAAAACCCAACGAAATGATCTGCGTAAGCCTATGTTAAGATCTAAGAACCTTTTACCGTACGTTGTGATTGGCGAACCTTTTGCGGCACGAAGCTGTGAAGAAAGTGGCTTCTGGTGCTCTTCAAATGTTGGTGGAATCACGTTAACTTCTGCCCCAGTGTCAACCAGGAAGCGTGCCCCAGTGCTACGGTCAGTAACATAGAAGAGACGACATTGGAGTGGTTCGCCAGCGACGTTAGTCGTCAATACGTGCTGGCTTACTGGTTTCCCGTTTTTTTTATTCCTTCACGTTCCAAGTGGAACATAGGGCTTCAAGCTAGAAGCTTGAAGTTTCGGTAGCAGTGTTTATTTTTACAGGATGGGGTTGCTAGCCTCATGCCCAACCTCTCCTCTTCACCAGCTTTTAGTTCTGGCTTAGCGAGGTAAAGGAGTGCGCCGGCCGAGGATCGAACCCCGGACCATGTGCATGGTTTCCCGTTTGCTGGACATCAAAGGTGCACGGGCGAGTACACTTTTGGGCCTTGTCACCATAACGCCGTTGATACCAGCACACTCCAGGTTGGGAATTTTGAGACCTACGACACCGGATGCCAGCTCGTGAAGAAGATCTACCACGAGTCGAGTTGGTGCGGATATTTGAGCGACCTCTAGGTGTCATCTCCTCTCTTATCTTACATAACTCCTCATAAAGCTTAGAAATGTGAGCCACCACATCTAATTTCGATGACCCCTCCGCACAGGAGTCCTTAGTCTGAGTGGGTCTAGCGGTTACGGCCATCCAGCGAACAAGACGATATATAAATAGAATGATAACAACAAATATGATAACAAAAATATGAGTAAAAACAAGGCAAGTAAAATTTATAACTCTGTGTGAAAAACAAATTGTCAATATGAAAAAAGACTATTTACACGTTAGGCTACTAAGTAGGCAAACGGTGAAAACACGCGCTTACCACTTGTAAGAGTTAGACTCGGGTTAACTTAGACCTAAATTAGCCACTCTTACAAAAACGTCTTCACCGCTTTATGACCTTAATTGTACTCTGCCTAATGCGCAAATACTAACGAGTTGAATCAAGGTAAAAAGACTTGAGATAACTAGCGTGACTGGAACAGAGTTATATTTACACAAAAGCAATATGAGATTTGATAAAGAATAAGAGGGTATACACTTATCTGCAGTTGAGACGGTGGTAAGCTGGCAGAGTGTGCTGGATGAAAGCACAGCGAGAGAGCGAAACCGAAACCGTACAGGAGATTCACGAATCAAAAGAGGAAGTGGGGTTAAAGGTCAGGTGAGTTCGTTCAAACAAAAGTTCGAAGGTACAATGTACACTACAACCTCTACTGATTTCTAAGTAGATGAAGAAAGATTATTTTCTGACAAGTCGATCAATCAGTTTCATTTTGAGCTTCATCTCCCTGATTTTGAGTACTGTTCCGCTTCGGTTGCAGTTTGTCTAGAGTGTATAAGCATTTTCGCACATAGACGCATGCAGGTGGTTTACATTCATCGGTAAATGTGTCATTTTAGCTTCGTGCTTCGCTTATTGATTGTTCAAGTGGCGTTACTCTTTATCTTAGCTACTTTCAAGGTTTCTGATTCCACCGTGAAGTTTCTTACACGATCGACAGTGTACTGGACAGAAATGTGTTCCTCTTCGCGAGTTACTATGGCAGAGTCTGTGAATAAAAGTCAATTCATGAAAATACAATGATACTTCTGATCATTTTTCTCCAGTCCTCTGCAAACCAGCTTATGATTAAACATTGCTCAACTTTATTGTCTCCCACGAAGTTGAGATCAGTTCGAGTAAATAAACCATTCAATGTTCACCAACAATGACATTGCATGTATTGAGTTAGACAGTAGTATCTCTTGAATCTGTCAACACCTTGTTTAGAATGAAAGATTGTGCATTGGATAGATATATGTCAGCCTAGTTTATCTGCAAGACAGCATTCTAGTAAGTACTGTGATTCCAAGCTTTCCACATGGTGAATACGCTTCTCTCTGGATCAATTACTGGTTTCTTCGTTTTTTCATTATTCCGAAAGAAACATTTACCCTCACATGATTCACAGTTCCAACCTTGTAAGTACCAATTCACCGTATTCGACAAGTTATTTGAAAAATCCCTCTCAGAGGACACTTTTATAATATTGATACTTATTTAGGCGTTTCAAATAACTTTAAAAATACTACTGGATTTTTCCTAGACTGTGCATCACTGATTCGACATTTGCACATTACATTTATTATCGACCTTTATTATTCACCTTTGTTCTACCTCAATCATTCTAAAATCCTTATTTGTGATACTTCTTCTTTGATTTCATGCACATTGACGATGTGTTGTTTAAAGATACTAATGTTTTGAAGTGACTGAAGGCAATTCTTACCCCGGATTACCTTCGAGAAGCATTGTTGTATGATTCATGTGGACAGAGCTTTATCGTTGACAATATTGTCCTCAATTCTTCAGTGCCTTTTAAAGCTCAATTAAAATTAACTGATTTGTCTCACAGTACCTATTTTTGTATTTGAAGACACACACAGCCTACACAGCTGCCTAATGGCAATTTTCACGTAAATTGTTGATGTTTGTCATTGGCATCGTTAGTAAAAGCAATAAAATCTCCAAAAATAATCGTAAATTCTCTCCTTACAGGACGTCACGCAGTCGCACCTTTCTTCACGACGATTCATTAGAACGTAGAGATTGGTTTCTCGCGTTGAGAACGTAACTAAGTATATTTTGTGAACACACTCAAATGCTCGGCAATGCATATTAACACACAAAAGCAAGCTCAATTGTAATAGGTTGAGTGACACTAATTCCATTGGACAAACTAAATTCCATCGAACAAACTTTCGATTCACTATCTTTTTGAATGGTATAAACACAAGCTTCTCGACTGTGTCGTATTGTCTCTATGCTTAGCTAGTTTGACTTTGATAATGATGGTAAGTTGAAGAATATGTTCATGTCTAACACATGTTCAGATTGGTTATCTTCTTTTTGCAGCACTTGCGATTTCAATCGTTGACTCTACATATATTCACCGGAACCATCTGTCGAAATCTGGCGAACTTCATCATTCTTCTGGTAAAGGTTGGATATGATTTATTTTTACAATGTGATTTTTTCTTCTGACAAACTATGGCTTCTTCAACACCGTAGTTAGTCGTCGGTTGTGCGTCATGCTTTTATCCAGTGAATCTCGCTACTGAAGATGCCTGTGTATATGTACGTTTGTGTGTATTTGTGCTTGTGTGTGTTTCTGTGCAGTGATTGCCATACATAGCGATTATGATGCAGATGTTGTCGTGTGGCCTATGACATGACATGCATTTATGAGATGTTCAACTTTGTAACCTCAGGTACATGTCATTGACAATGAGCAGTCAAATTTTCAAACCCAACCTGAGGTGTTTGTTTCACATTTTCAGGTTTACTGGCGTGTCGAACGTTGAATTACTTGTCGATCCACTGTATGACTTCATCTGCACTTGCACATTTAACAATGCTACCTTATTTTGACTACATATTATATTTCTGTCTTTTCCGCAGGTGTACACAACAAAAATGTCGGTGAACAGATTCTGTCCGGTGGTGAAAGAAGTGATATTAAGAGGCGGTATTTGTGGCTTTTCGGTATGTGCTACTTAGGATATGTGTACTGTCCAAATGAAATCCCCGGTTTCTTTTCATTCTAACTCACTGATTCTCATTCTCACACATTTCAATAAATGTTTGGTATAAAATGTGTTCATGTGTTCTCATTTGTCTTCACATTTCCATCAGATCGATGACTGTTGTTACGTGTCCTGAAACTCCAATTTAAATAGTGATGACGTGTTTTTGTTCACGAGAAATGAGCAAGTGTCCTTGATGAATAAGTTTGGCGTAGAGTAGACGTGTGTGACAATATTCTGCAAGATGCGTCGTTGACAATGTTTGTAAGAGAGTAACATAGAATGTCATCACATAATCTAAAGAGAGCACCAGTTGTAGCATCATGTCTGATGCTTCGTGAAGGCTTAGGGTATTTCAGACATCTGAGAACATCAATTTGTTGAAAACAGTAAAAGCGATCAACTTTATGCTGCGTAACATTGGGAATGAAAAAAGCATTAGGACAGTGAGTGAAGGATTTCAATGTGTTATATAATCTACTGGTAAAATTTAGAACAACACACTAAGGTGAACAATATTATTTCCGATCATCATGCTTAACTCTACTACACATAGTTTTACAAATAAAAATTCTAATATAAACCAATCATGGTGTTTTGTCTATAGAATAATAAGATGTTGAATATAAATTGTGCAGTAAGTCATAACAGAAGTAATGATATGAATAATAACAATAGTGGTTTTATCAATAATAAGGATGACAAAGTGAGGATATCTGTGATAACACGAATAACGAAAAACAGTACGATTAAACAAACAAATGTTCAGCTAGAAGTAGTCGATAAATGCTAAGAAAAACAAATGAACGGATTAAGTAGTGCTAGATTGTAAGGGAAGTAAATGAATTACATTTTTAATGAAGATGCGATATGATTATGAGCAATAGTTTGTGTTGGAAACGTCATCAAATGGTATTACAGTTTAACAATGTGTTATATACCAAAATAAATTCTTATCGATAATGGAGTTATCTTTCACCACAGTGCTCAAGTTGAATACTTATATCAGGATGTGATAAGATCAGGGGATGATTAGAGGAGGGTTGAAAATGTAAATGAGGTATGGTGTAGAAGTCATCAGTCGGTTATGTCTTGATAGGCCAACAGGGGTAGATGACTGTGCGAACTTCTTTTGAATGCATACCTTAGGTTTATTAATTGGAATGCCTACCGCCTCAGTTGCCTGCGGTGGAGGAATACGAAGTCTATTGGAAAGATTCTGTGGAACACGTTAAATTACTTTGAAACATCTTCTTTCCTCCACTAAGTTACCACTGGTTTTCACTGAATGTGACAAAATTGAGCTAAGGACTGCTCTTTGTCTGTCCTTTGCGAAACCATGGTGGTAGTAATTCAGCAACACGTTGGCTGAGCTGTCTAGTTGTACGCCCAATATAACTGTCACCACAGGTGCCAGTTGAATTGACGAGTAAACATAGATGTGGCAATACTACCTACCTACTCCCCCATTTGCATCCTGATCATTCGTTGACTAGAGAATGATAAACACAGGTAGGCTGCTTGAAGCGTTCTTCGTATAATCCTGGAAAGTGTTTGGAATAAAATCTCACTTGATAAGTTACCATTAAATTGTAACATAGTAAATAGGGTTTTTTCGTGCAGTCGTAGTCTCAGATTTTCTCGCTGATTATACCATATGATTTCTATGAAACTACTTGGACAACCCATCTCTGTCAAGGAATCGTTAATACATACAATTTTTCTGTAAGGGGTCATCCGTACATATCTTTCTTGCTCCACTCGTAATACATTCAACATTTCTTTTATATTTAATGGTCAAGTTACCATAGAAATGTGTGTATTGCACTGTGAATGTGCTTTTTTGACACACGCTTCTCTTAAGTGACCCATCTTTTCGCTCACTTAGCTAGACATCCTGAAAATATAGTTTACTGCCATGCTCCTCTTCACAAGTTAAAGTCAACGAACGGAGGACGTTGTTGAATTTTATTAACAATTCGTCAATGTTTACATTCCCGTTTTCAAGTTTTGCAAGGAAAACCTCAGCTAATACAAGGCTCAGAAGGTGAACGCATAGTTATTCTATCTAATTGTCTGTAGTATGCATTATTGAAGAAAAAGTGAACATTCTCTCTGCATTTCAGGAGTAATTCTTTCAGGCTAAAAAACGGAATTCCTGAGTTCAATCGCCTATCGGTGATTTCTTGACAGATGTAATCTACCGTCTCCATAAGTTGTACATTCATGAATAACGATGATACATCTATGGAAAACATGCGTTTATCTCTCACATTGGTCTCGAATATTTCAGAAATAAAGTGGAAGACATCACTAATTTTTTGTCGCACGATTTATCTGCGCATAGGTTATAGAACCTTCACTAATCACGTCACTTTTCCTTGAATTCGAGAGTTATACTTCTCTAAAACAAGGCGATGAGTAAGATTTAGTTTGTGCGTTTTAAGTAAACAGTTAAGAGGTGGATTATCGATAACTTTTTGTATTTTAGTCTCAAAACACCATAGTAGCATGTTTTCCGTAGTGGATGGTAGTCATTGGTTGTAAATAGTGTTCAGTCAATGGACTTCAGATTTGGTCAAAATGTTGATCCACCCTGGACCATTTCCATCTTTAGACTTGTACAAAAGCTCTTCTGCTGTACGTAGCGTATTCATATGGGTCAAGTGGAATGGTTAAGTCTTTCGAATAGTGTGAATTTCATGCAACACACGTGAAAACAGAATTCAAGATAAGCCACCTAATTAGTGACTGCATCATCCAATAGACGCAGATTCAATTGTTTTACAGTTTGCTTTTTACAGCATGCAACTGATTTTTTGTGAACAATTCTGCGCAAAAGCATCTTTACTGCGATTTCTTGAAAAAAATGCGAGAAAGGACTCTTTGTAGAACTCAACGTATATTTCAGAGAACCTTTGGAAAATGTGATGGGGCATACACGCGTGATTCATATATTCCTGCATAATTAGTGAGAACTGAGGAAATTGTTTTGTCGAGTCGATTAACAAAAGTGGCAATGCACAAATGAACAGATTATTCAAGGAGGTGACAGTTGCGAGCATCGTGGTCACTGGTGACTGTCGAAAGAAAGCCATCAAGATAGGTAGCTTGTGAAATGGTCAGTTCATCTGCAATATTTTACAGATCTGAGAGGAAACAGCCAGGATTCACGTAAATGTTTGAGACGAAAATGTGTTCATTCCATTTAAAGTGTTCGTGATGACATCTCTGTGTAATGCAGTCCATAAGCTCACAAGAAACTGTGAGATATTGCTTTAAATTAATCACTGGGAATTATTAAAAGTTGCCACAACAATGCCACATTTATTTTTCGAACAAAAGCGATCCTGTGTCAATAATGTGAAACTACTTGGTTAAACGAGACTGCTATCATAAAGCTCATGAAGCCGAAAATCTTAGGACATGATTGTAGCAAATTTGTGATGAGTACAAATAGGTAAGAGAGATCGCATGTATGTCGATTTGCTGAGTAGAGAAGAAAGAAATTTACCAATTTACTATTGATGACAGAGGCAGTAGTGCAATTTGCACGATGCAGTGTTTGTCTCAGTGCACGTCTAAGTTAACGAAACCTTCAGAAGAAAATGTGGTTTCATAAATCGATTTGTGCTGTACTTAATCACTGTTATCCGCCTTATGTTGACAATCGTAGAAGTGGAAGAGGGAGAACTTAGAAACCACCTCCTCCTTAAGTGTACTTTTGCTGGTTTCTCTTCCAGTTTGTGGTGAATCTAATAAGAAATCAGAATTTAGGAAATCAGGCTAAATTTACGAGAGCTCTGTGAATAAGAAATTATCATTATTGCTTTCCTTAGTTCCTACACAAACACTGTGCTTCAAACGCATGTCGTCATTGCCTTAGTCACTCTGCCAATGTTTAGAGCTGGCTCCACGCCTGCTCACTTGTTTCTATCCCCTCTTCATATGACTTAATACATATCAAGACTGCACCGACGACTAACTTGCCACCTCCTTTCGAGTTCCATTCGAGGGACAGCCTGGAATGTGATATCACTCGATGATTACCTCACATTATAGCTAATCTACATTGATTTCTTCCTGCATATTCGTTGCACAATCGGTTCCTGAATAGTTCGCTCCCAGAAAACCCTTTTGCTGACCATTTCTGGCCAGTTATCTGAACTTGATTACTGAGCGAGCAGAGCTGTGAATCACTCTGAAAATAATCACTGAGAATAATGTTAATCTCATGGTCAATTCTTCCTCAATGTTTTGAAGATGCGGTAGTCAGAAAACATAATCGCATTACACCCATATCCACTTTAGCATTCAGTTTGAACAGGAAATGCATGAAGATGACGCCATGGATGACTGGACAGACAGCTGACCACAAACTCGGAAGGAAGTGATTGCAGACATGCACATTGTGGCAAGTTCTCCACAATTCACAATAACACAGTTGAAGTATGTCGATACAAATCAAATACTCAAATTGGATCCATCAAATGTGTCGATGTATGCTTCTTATTTCTTTTCCATCACCTGTCCATTGCTATTCCTTATCATATGATATTGAATTTTGACTTTACAAGGCACTGACTCTCCATTTAGGTCATCTCAAATGACTAAATCTGACAATCACAGATTTCGAAGGACTGATTGGTGAACAGAGAATATTCTCTTGCCCAAAACGCAAATGCCTCTCGATCAATGCGATTCGTTCATCGTGCATCAGCACTTGTGTTCAGCGTGTAGAATGCTATCATACTCCAACTCTGCTTCAAATCAACAGCACTATTTCTGTGATAGCGATGGGTGGCATCATGACAGTTCACAAAATTACGTCAAACATCTCGGCAAACAATAAGTTTCTATGAAGAGTAAACAATTTGCCAACATTAGGCACCAAAACTCATGTTTGCATAGCCACAGCTATTTGTGATCATTGACTCAAAGCCTAATTCGCCACGATGTCAAACGGAGTATCAATTATTGATAAAATTTACGTGAGTTATGCTGAATTCATGAACATCCTGATCAGATATCACCACTCCTTGAATACCATGTGTAATCAAACGCTCACGTCAATTCGTCATGAGGACTCGAACTCATGGAAACTTTGCCTATGATAACAAACAGTTACACACTTATTGACATTCTAAATCGTGTGGAATCTCAATGCCACCTGTGAAGCGTTCAAGGAAAGTTTCTCTGAATGACCCAAATGTGTGCTTAGGAGATAGAAACAATGCTCCTTCGCCGTCAACACATCGACTGCCTGACGCCCAGTCAGCTACATTCCTGAGAGTTACCGGATGGGAAAAGAACGATAACAGTAATTCTACTTACTTGGTGATAAGATTCGGACATCCTTCACATCGTCGAATGCATGCGGATGCACAAAATAGCTGAAAAGTACACACATTTTACCTGAGTTCCTAGTCTTGTTCAACGGGTTAACATGTAGACACAATTTCAAATCAAAAACGCATTAATCATGCATACTGTATCTGTCGTGAGCACTAGAACACAGAAGACAGAAAAGACAGACTACCCACTGTCAATACTGTAGAAAATAACACTGATTGCAACATGTGCTGTCCAACATAATGTGTGCTTTATTATTCAAGTCTGTAGTTCATCATTGATTGCATTCCTACTCCTTGAATAATGTGCTGAGCTTGTTTATCAGTCGATGATGGAATGGTCTGCCTAATAAGAAGAAGGTGTTCCCATCCCGCCACCAGCATGACAGGGAAACGTACATCCAGTAATATTCCAACATTTTCGTTCTACTGACATGGAACTTACAGAACAAATGAGTGCTATTCGAGTGCCTCTCTCTCAGTCAAGAATTTAAAACTGAAATTCGTCGACTATTTTCCGACTCAAAAGCAAGATCAGTTGATGAGTGTCAAGGATCGCAGTCCACTAGGACATCATTTGGTTCAGATTTATTATTAAAAATGATGAAAGGAAACTCAACTCACATGTGCATGGTAAACGTTGTCATGGTTGTTTGTATCCGCCAAATATTCTATCGAGACATTTTACAGTCAGTGGGTGCACATTGCATTCTCTGTCTCTGGATCGAGTCACTAATTGTTTACAGGAGTTTGAAGTCGAATCGGGGTTGCAGGAACACCTGAAAGTTCACAAAGGAATTCTAATGGAGAGAGCATGAATTAAGGTGTAATTTGAGCTGCATGGATAATGACTGACACCGTGAAGTTGAATAGGCTGGAGAAATCTCAACGACTGTGAATGCGTGTTTCAACTGACGAACAGACATCTGCATGTAACAGAAATGCATTGTGACGAGGTGATATGAGTGAGTGCAAAGTGAGGTTGATAACGGAATCTCACTTCATCGAATCTACACCAAACACATGAAATCAGAATGAATCAACACGAATACCAGATGTAAGTAAAATATGACTAATTCTCATAAAATTGTAGGGATACTAAATGAATTGAACATCGAACTGAAGATGTGAAGTCCTGTGGGTGACTGCCTTGATATGAGCATATGCACGATAAATAGTCCCCGAAAAAATCATTCTGGTTAATATCCACTGTCCATTTCAGAATTAGTTTCGGAACTTCGAGGAGTTATATTACATTGGATAGAGATTAGAAAATTAAAACAAATGTACCACATAAATTTGAACATCACACGCAGAACTGAATAGAAATTCCGACAAAGATGTTTATGATAACACTCACCTGGAATTTCAAGGTTTAAATGAATCCCTTCAAATGGTGATCATTCCTAATAAGTGAGTTCAGGATCAGTAGTTATTTCTGACAAGAGTGCCTCCAGAATCACCTTCCATCCTTTGGTTGTTATGAGACTTTTGATTACTAATGAATACTCACCACATATAAGTCAGCATAACCAAAAAATCTGTTTGAAATTTGTCTCACCCTGTACCGATTTCTTTTAATATGTTCACTGAGATATCGACTGATAGTGACACATGACATTAACTAGCTGTGTATATTCATTTTCGGAAACGCCATTTACCTATTCATCTGAGATAGGCAATAACAAAGAGAAAACACTGAGCTCACATACATTTAATCAGAAAGATGCTTGATTGATATAAGTATATAACGTGGGCACTGTGATAGAGCATAAGTCCATTTTGGATAAGATTTTATTTTGATAAATCACACAGTGTTGTACAGTAATATTTACTGATGACGTTTCGAGCACAAACTATTGCTCATAATCATGTCAAGTTAATCACACAATTTTTTCCTTCATTTATATACATCTATATATACATGTCAAATATACAAGTATATAAATGAAGGAAACCTTTGTGTGAGAAACTTAATATGATTACGAGGAACAGTTTGTGCTCGAAACGCCATCAGTAAATATTACAGAAAGATGCTGCTCACAAAGTGAAAAGGTATTACGAACATTATCACAACAGTTTATGTAGCTGGCTATCGCGATTGGGAAAAAACCAGGCGAAACCATTTAGGCCTATCTCTTTTGGTCAAAGAGAGTGAAGTGAGTAAATTGATGAAAACTTGAAATCAAGACACTACTATCGAAACTAACATAAGACAATATCAAACAGTGGTTTCACTTATTTCTGTGAATGAATAGATAATCAACAGTCTGGTACCATACAATTCAATTTCTCTGACTTTTGTATTTTACACATTGGAATGTGAAAATAAGGAGCACGTGTGACCTTGAGCGGAATCACAATAACAGGTGAAAAATCATACGAGAAAAATAAGATTGAATAGTAATAATTTCGATGAAAACAACTCTAACTAAATCTCATTCTACTCATTAGAAATTTTCATTCTTCTGTAATGTGATATAAAAGTAGTATGTTCAGAAGAAATAGAGTCGAAAATGGAAGTTTCTGATTCTATGAGACTACACAATCGCGAGGTTCAAACTATCATCTAAGTTGTTTTCACTCATTCTTTTATAATTTGAGTGAATAACGGATTTGATAGAAGAAGATTGGATATGCACTTTTGTCAATCTGAAATGAATATGTTTATTTGTAATTATGTTTTTTACTATGAGATGTGAATTCGTCAACTTTGATAGCACTTGAATAGGAAAGATTAGTAGAAGAGAAATGTCCGTGACTATGACTTTTAGGAGATATGATGTATGGAAGATGTGAAAAGTGACATTTGTGATTGTGGACAGCATCACTGGGGAAATATTCGTAGATCAAGATGTGTATGTGTAATATAAATTGATGATGTTTGTGTATGTGTGATTGAATACTTGATTGACACGGATGATAACCAAAGATTTTCTGAAATGTTCATTGAATAGCACTCAATTAAGTGTTCCGATGGTGGAGTATTTCATTGGAATAGATCACATCCACTGACGAAACAGAATAGATCCATGTTGCTATGAATTTTTATCCTGTCTCCATATATAGTGTATGTGCATTCCTGGAGTTACTTCGCACTGTGTCATACAACCGTCTCCTCAGCATATGCCTCATCCATATCGGTTATCTCCTACAAATTCGTTGAGTAAAAGCTTCATCGTTCCTTCGCCACAGATATTTCCTTGCTGCTTTCAAGGCTGTGAAAGCAGGAGCTAGCAAACTGACATCACTAAAAACCTCAAAAAGACGGTCTTCCTATGGATATCACTTTTCTGAATATTCGCATTCAGTCCACGGAAGAAAATTTGAATTTCCAAAAATAATGTCAATATGCTCATGCATACGAAGCAATTGTCTTATTCTTGTCGATTCATGTCATCCCCTTCATTTACTATTTCAATTACGCTCATATTTATTACCTCTCACATGAAGTGAAAACAAAATTCACAACAACACGTAACCAGAAATCAGTTAGAGAGACATATCATGGTTATCTGTTCAATTCCGTGGTGATTAACATTTGAAGAGAACTAGAATCTTGCACAAAACAGAGCAGACTATCTGAATAGGGCATATAATACATTGGTCTTTGTGAAATTAAAACATGGGGAGATGTTTAACTATCGATGGATTTGTGCCTTTTCTCCTTGCAGATGTTGTGTAGGGACTGTGATCATGATAATTTTTAATACGAATCGGTGAAACTCAACGTACGACTGATAACCTGACTAGGAATTCAAAGATAACATATCGGCTATTTTTCATTTTTCGATATCATATGCTTTCGCAATAGGTTTGTGAAAATGCAACTCGTTGGTGATATCTGATGACAATAGTTCATCCTCGATGTTCACTCAAACAGTCTGTGCTTACACACACACAGCTGATTGCATAAGACCCATTTCAGGAGTCATTTTTCAGTAAATATGTCTGACAATCAGTGTACATCCGAAATATTCCAAATTTCTCAAATCGGGTTTAACTATTTAGCACGAAAAGTTGAATAATAATGTGAAAATGTAGAGGATAAAATGGAGTGCTATCAAATGCCTCCAGTCTGTGACTCTCTTTGCGTCCACCCCCTTATGCACCATGTCAACACATAAGTGAGTGGCTAACATCAAAAACTGCCTTCATACATTGAATCTCCACTTTGATCTGACTACCACTTACACCTACATCATTGAGATAACTTGAGAAGAAATGCTTCGGAATGCGCTGAACGTGTTCTAGCCACCTCAGTAATAAAATACGGAAACGGATGATCAGCGAATTGCATGTTGATAACACATGTGATCCATGCTTTCTGCCAGACTGCATTGTATTCTGCCACGTCTGCTGAGTGTAAATGACTTCTACACAAAATGATAAGGGAAAACGCCTGAGTACCAAAGCTAACAAAGCTTATTAGGAATTCCCTTTCGATCGCAAATACGGAACAAGAAGTGGCAATTTCAGATAGACACTCAACTGCATATTCCAGAATTAGACTATGCACAATAGTAACTCTTAGCTTCTTATGTTATATGAATCTCGCACTCTGACTCGTGAATACGACGTCCTTATTTCGTGAAATCTTCATATTCCTTATAGACAACGACTGTCACTTATTCATCACAGTCACACACCCCGACCTATACTTGGTGCATTTACAATAAAATTTCTGAACCACGAAATAATCTTTCAGTAGAAAATAAATAATATTGCTATCATGAGTGTTACTTGGATTATGTTTCAATATCTCTCAGTCAATGGTGCACTCCTCATGCGATTTCTTTCTGTCTTTTTCTACACTTTCCACAGTTATTTCTCTGCATCGTGACAATTAGACAGTATTGTTGTATCTTACATTTGTATTTTACGAACTTTGTGTTGAACTTCCACACTATGCACTTTGTGATGTTCAAATAACCCATGCGGCAAAATGTGTCGGTCCACTTGAAATCACGTTTGAAAACCCACCCGCATCGCATAAGAGAATATTACCTCTCAGTAACTGTGAGTTTGTAGAACTTATCAAATGTCAGATCCACTATCACAGTCTGATGTTTGTCGTTTATACTCCGTAAAGCAGCTGTATTTGTAAATTTTGCAAACATGTTTGTTTCTAATACTAATCAATGTCAGTGAATCGGCTGAAAGTGCAGAAACTTGAGTAACAGTGACCTCACAACAGAGTGGTGACCATTGCACTCATACTGGGCTTACAGTTTCAAGTCGCCACACGGAGACGAGAATCAAGTGGCGAAATGGCGGGTGGAACTTGGGCACTTTGAGAATGAATCCACTGGAGGAACTTCCATGAATGCCCCACCCAGCACTACAGTAGCGATAATGGGCTTCAACAGCCTCTGACCAGCTAACACGTGCTCACTCACTTACCACTGGGTACACTTCATTTAACTTAGAAGAAGAAGGAAGACACACGTTGGAGGCACAAACAATTTCAAAACACGCCTTGAACAGTCGTGCATTGCCCTTGCAAAAAGAATAAACTCTGTGGTATGGATGAAACTCGCCCTGAATTCCACGGACCCAGTTTCACTCAAGTTATCTACGGCACTACGATGTTCAGTCTTCGCCTCTCTCTTCTCCTGAATCTTATTCTTAAGGAGACTTGATTGCGGAGAGAAAAGAAGCTATTTAATTTCTACTTGTAAAGGTATCTCGTAATTACGAGAAGGATTCTTTGCCTAGAGAACGGAATGATAAATTTTTATTTCCCCAAAAATTCTCCATTGGAATTGCTATCCTTTCATTTAGTGCAGTTTTCATTTTAAATTGTCACTTAACCAGGATGTAATTCAAAAGAATAAGATCTGCTCCTACACATGTATTTTCTTCTACTTAGCATTTTCTGAAAGAATGAGGGCGTATGTGTGAGACACTGGAGAAATCTCTATATTTATGTTTTTAGTTCGCTGGTTGTTCAGTCCGTTTCGCAAGTTAAAGGCTTAACCCACTTGACTTGTTTGACAGGATTAGTAGTTTTCTCGTCAGGCTGGTTGTAGTCTGTCACGACTGACACTATGCGCGATATAACTCCATTGAAGCGCAGTGTTTTTAACGCCTCACCTTGACTTTGATATGTCTTTCAAATAGTGTACTTAGTGGTGGTTATGCCTTATTGCAGTGTACAACCAGGTGGGAGCATGGAACTAAGTATTAGGGTATACAAACCTCACATGACCCTTCCCGTGATGGAATCAGCCGTAAGTTAGCCATATTTTGTCGAAGTCCATCAAAATTCGTAGACTGGTCAGGTTTGTCCCTCATAGCACTTGGACTGAAGAACTCTCCAAGTGGTCTAGAGGTGGTTCGTATAGCAAACATTATCATCGGTAGGAATTCGGTCCAGCGGGCGTGGTAAGAGCAAGATGTCAATGAAACCTACAATTGTCAATGAAGAACTCTTCAAGTGGTCTGAATGTGGTGTCTTTGAAGAATTGTGTCTCATGTATGTACAAAATGTGTGCATGGTATTTTGTTATCCAATTTCAAATAAATTCGCTATATTAAGTTCCACGATGACTTTACGAGAATGGAGTTGTGACATCGACCTGAGTGATACAGGTCCCTGGAATGTTGCAGAGACGATGAATGCAAATGACGGCACTGGTATCACTAATATACACAAAAACAATCAGATAGAGTCACACTAACTGAATTGCTGTCTATCCAGCTGACTGACTGTTTGACTGACTGAATGGACGACAGCCTGCTTCGATTTATATTGTCAATATTTCAGACAACACTTTTGCACACACAAAGAGAAAGTAGTCAATATCTGACTCCATTGATAACGTATTACTTTGATAGCACTAATTATTCTTACACACTAGTGAGCTCAGCTTACTGAGCATGTTTCCATTTTGATGAACTTTAGGCATCTTGTGTTGCTTCACTGACGTACAAGCTAACTCTCTTTAATAAAGGTTGCTGTTTTCTGTCTTTTCTCACCCCTTGAACTTTCATTTTCATATTTTGAAAGCATATAAATTGATGGTGATTTAAGGGTTAATGAATTCGAATAATCCTACTGGTATTCCCTAAAATTTTTCCGAAAAGCTAATTAGGAAAAATCAATATTTTTCTACACTTTCCATTAGGTATATTAAGAAGTGTTCATTGCAAAACAATGTGAGTGGATGGAGTAAAATTGTATGGAATATGAGCAATAGATTGTCATAAAATCTACGAAATACAGAAAACTCCAAATGAAAATATTTTTCCGTTGAAACCTCATGCAAAATTATTGAAAATCCTGTTTCATTTTCATGGAATTTCTTTCCACATCCATGTAGACCGAAATCATGAAAGTCCATTTTCCTGGAAAAGAAGGGAGATGAAGTAAAATGTTTTGGTGTTTGAATGATTAAGAGGAACATGCTCCACAAAATGTGAATGTTTATCAAAAACAACTCATGGCTTCAAAAGTGATAAAGGAACACTCGAAGTTTCGTCTGGTAGCTGTCAACGAGTTGGGATTGGCATATTAGGAAAGTCAGTCGCATTTGAAAGTCGCATGTTATATTTTGTTTGTGTGAGCTAGCAAATATGTGTCACGAACTCTAAATTGATATCTCAACTGTCTGTGTATTGTGCTGGAACATTTGATAATTACACGGTCGAGAAGTGAAAAGTGGGTTGCTTTCAAAAATTTATGAAACTGACAGCCCTCAGTGATGAGAGAAATTGAAAAGATTATTGATGTGCGCAAATGGAATACGTGTTACTCAGTTCGTGAATTCTGACATCAACTGTGTAAAGTGGAAATGAAAATTATTCACTGTCATCATTTCTTCTGACATTTACGCGCAATTCGCTTCTTTTTATGTAAGATTGGAACGAAGACACCTTGCAAGTGTCAGAGAGTAACTCAACCAGAGAGTAAACGTCATTGGTCAATAATAATGCTAGACAGAAGACCAGTAGTTCAGCGAAGAGTCTCTTTTCGGCTAATTCATTTCCATAGCTGTACAATCACAAATATATCTGGTTGTTTTGAATGCGTGTGTACATTAAATTTGTCAAACGCAAATACAATTAGTAGGTTCAGATGAATTGGATGTTGATATAAGAGGATAGTAACAAATGTGATGAGTTGTCACAAACGATTGTTAAGGAAGATTAATGTATTACCGTGAATGGTTTGATGTGCTCTGGATGCACATGGAAACAAAATAACATACGGAATTACGCAAGGGTTTTAATTAGTTAGAAAAATAAGCCTACAAACAAGAGTTAAGTCAAATTAAGCAAACAAACAAAAGTCAAATCAACGGAGTTGTTATAATGAGAGTAGAATTGGTTCAATAATTTTCTTTTACATGCATAGTTATGGTTCTTCCAACTGAATGGCTAGGGCTTCTGCAATACAAAGAAGACGGAAACGTATTGTCTTTGCAGGTTGTTCTAGAATTTGTGGATTACTTTGAAGGAGACGTTTGTTGAGATTGAATGACCAATGTTGACGAGATGTTTGATTATTGCACTCCTTATACAGTCACTAATTTCTTTCTGCAGCCAAACTGGATAGTGTTCCATGACCATTTTGTACAGGATGCACATTGAACGACCGATGTATCTGCCTCCACAGCTGTATAAGGAGTGCAATAATCGAACATATCGTCAATACTGGTCATTTCATCTCAAAAAAAGCCTCCTTCAAAGTTATCTGCAAAGTGAAGAACAACCTGCCAAAGAGAATACGTATCCACCCTATTTGACAATACTTCTATTTTTTTCGATATGCTCTATATAAATGACTAGTTGGCAGATTGTTCGCACAAACAATATACTAAAGGATAACGACCATTTAATTTCACCGTGAACATAATTTATGTAATTTAAGTAATAAGAGTAGTTTATAATTAATGCGTGGTTTCCTTATCAGGTAATGGATGATGGTATTTCTGTCAAGTAACAGTATGATACTACCTAATGAGATCGCTTCTTACCTAGTCTGTATAAAAAAATTAAACGTAGCTGAGTCAGAATTTCAAATTATAACTGTGGCGAATTTAATATACACTTTCAGCACTGACGTTAACGCGGCTATTATCCCCCAGGCTTTCCCCCTATCGAAAGCTGTTAAGCGACTTAAACTGTATTCATTCGAATTACATAGACTCAAATGATTCCTGTTATCGTATTTTAGTCACTGACTCCACGTGTTGAGAGTGGATGATTTCCCCGATTAATGTTGTTCTCTCGATGTGCAACTATTTCTCAGGCCCTGTGGCCTTGATAGAGTCATGATTCGCCTTAACCGTTATTATCAAGATAGACAGACCACTAAACTATCAAGCTGATAGGGCGAACATTTGGAAGATCCGTCGTCAACGCAAGGCTGACCGCATTCATTAAAGTTATCCAGAGCCATCACATAAGCAAACAGAGACAGTCGAAACTGCCTTAGCTTGGTCCTATTCCGGTAAATGCACCAGTTCTTTTGCGGGTTGAGGCATAATTACATGCATTAGAGCAAAAATTACTACAGTTATCTATGTAGTATACACAATCTGAGAAAGCACTTCTAAAATAATGAGTCAATAACCATTATATAATAGCCACTGAGACAAGCGTATGCCTACCGACAGGATCAACCAGCTTATTCACATAATGATTCACTCATTCACTAGGCCTTCAGGCAAACGGAAGACACATATCCTTGCCTCCTGCACGAATAGAAGAATCAGCAGTATCATCTTGTGGCGCAACTATTCGAGAGTTCTCTACGCCGATGGAAAATTCGCAAGTTTCGTACACATTTTAACGCATAAGTAAGCACAGTTGCACCAAACGATTATCAAGCCAACCAGTCATACACTGCAGAATCCCAAGAAACGGAATCTCGCATACAAGACTAGCCAAACGCCCAAGTTTTAGCAAAAGAAATATACAAACCAATGCTATATGGATAAATACCCACATAGACCGCATTCACAATTACAACCAGTTTAATATGCGTTCAGGCACTTTACGTCTAGCGAGACCATAGAAAACCATCCTGTCATGTGAGTGAGCCATACGAATGATATAACTCACGCTCAGCCGTCTAAAAACTTCCACTATGAAAACTACGAGACCTATGGCTAGTAAGGAAGGCAGAATTTATCACCCATAATCACCAGCCACGACTTCAGTATTACGCTGACGAAGACGTTGGCAAAACGACTGGGCATTAAAATATACGCATAATTATGGGGAAGCAGACATTTATATGTATATATATGCATATATATACGCATATGCATGCATAACTAGACAAAGGACACACTTTGGTACAAGCATTATCTAGTCTACCTGCACACTCAAACTTCTCAGTTGCTTATTCACATAAGATAGTCACCTTCATCTAACAATTCTTCCCACTACCACTCTCTCTTACTACTGACATTTAATCACATATTAGATATATCTCATCACTCTGGTAGTAATTTGATTATTATCTGTTTTGTATTCATATATCCTGTTCCACAAATGTGTCATTTGTCTATTGGAAATAATCTCTGGTAACATCACATATACTGTGACAATTTTGCAAGCATATTGCTCTCTACGGTTATGAGGAGTTATTGAAGGAGGTCGGGGCAGAAAAAAGCTCACTTTATCATACAGACAGGTTAAATCTCTCCTCTTTGATGCATCTTTTAAAGAGAGCTGGGAATGTGAAAATCTTTTGTAACAAGCGAATTCAGATATCGGTTAGCTTCACAAAGTCATGGAAGACATTTCAAAATTCTATGTGATGTGATGATCGAAAGTGGTTTGCGAATACAACGAGAATGTCCTAGCCCTTCACATATTCTATCACACTACATTTTCGATAAGACTACGACTTCAGAATTATTTGGAAAGATCAATTTTTCCGTAAACTTCTACTGATCAGACAGCCTGATGGAACCTCGTCAGACAAGAATAGACTTCAGTGACAGTTATTGATTTCGCCATTGAAATATGTCAAAAATGTCGTTGAATAATCAAACAGTTGCTTAATAACATGAATAGTCGAATGAGCTACTTATGATCTGGATGCAAATAGAATAGAAGGCAAATATGAATTAATTGAAAAGTTCCAAAGAAATAGAGATACATAACACTTTGCCAACACCGGCTATTACGTCTCGATAGACGCCTCCTTCAAAACAATTCACACAGTGAATATTAAACTCCCTAGGGTAAAACGCTCTCGTCTGCTTTATAATACGAACGCCTAAGCCATCCATTTGGTGAAACTGGAGTTATGCGCACAGAAAACAATATTCTCAGATAATATCCGATCATTCATGATTGACATATGATGTTTTGTTTATCCGCATCAGCATTGATATTCATGATATCACATTCTCAGTCCTAGGATGCATGGATTTGCACACAAAGGAATGAGTAAAGAATCTCCAATCCATTTGTCACATGGATTTTGGAAGAAATACAATGTATTTGATATACAAAGTGCATTCTCCGAATAGTGGAATTGTTCTGCATCACTTATATAGACTGGATAGTACGGGAAAAGTTTAGTTTCGTCATTTGGTCGCTTTCTTCTCTTCACTACCTATTAGGCACAATTTCAACAACATGAAGAAGGGGCGGATAAAGATACCAAACATGCGACTATCGAAAAGAATAAACAGACTTTCACCTTACTGACATCAGTTTGAAAATCATCTGCACTGACTCAGGATAAATAAAAACATTTAGATTTTTAACACCCAGTTGCTTCTCCTCTATGTGTGTGAACGACGTGCACTGTGAGTCACAAAACTCATTCATTTTTCAACAACTGCCTTCACTGACTCCATAAGAAGGTAAAATGGCCGATGAGAAGAGATAAGAACCAAGAAACTCTGTGAATGCACCGACAAACGAGAACCTGTTGCGAAGAAAATGAAGATGGATTGGTCATATGGCATTGACTAGACGGCAAAATAACATCGCTATCAATGCAGACCATCACTCGAGTGGAACGCGATCTGGAAATCACGAGTTGGACGTTATATTGAATAAGAGATACAGAAGACTGTGTGAGAAGATTGGAGAACAGCTAAATAAGACCGAGTAGAGGAGAACAAAGCGGAGATGTGCGACTGAATCGATATATTCCAAACAGAATCAAGAGAACAAAACAAAATTAACGGGTAACGATTAGATACTCTTCGACGACTTTTTACGTCTCAACAGCATCACCCATCATTTTCATTCAGCATATTGAAATATAATGAATGTACGTGAATGATTCAGAAGGATTTATCTTTGACAGTCGTGTCACAGAAAGCATAGTTTTTGTTGAAAGTGCATCTTGATTGGGCAAACACACATAAAGAGATATAAATGAAGAAGCACAAGCTCAGACTGCAACGCTTCATGCTTAAATGAAGCGTCTCTTTTCTGAATACTTCAAGAGAAACCATTTCAATTTCGAGGAGAACATTAAACCAGTGAAATGCTTCCATATATTTCAAACCAGAAAGGTGCGTGATGAATAGAGGAAGTTATATGGACTACATTGGCGCTTGCTGAAAGCACTCGGTGTTTTCAAACATGTTTCCATACCGATATTTCACAACAACGCAGTCAATCACAAAATGATTCTACTGTCCACTTGTGTTGAGTGGCTTAACACGAGACCAATCATTAAATGTTTCCTCTCTGTTCCAAATACTACGAAGCCCTGTCACATGTTGAGACGTCATGTGCATCTAAGAATGTTTTCATATTATTCGATCACACACAATTGTTTTAAAAAGTTGTCACAGACCACTCACATTCATTTCCACTAATTTTACATCCACGTGGTTTTGATTATTTTGAATGAGAGAGATTTAGCGTAAGTACAGGTCATAATGTGTAAACTTCTGATCCAGTGCATAAGGTGAAATTACACTAACAACAACTCATACTGAAAATGATGGCTTACAAATTTTCATCGGACATTAAGTGCACGGATGTGAATTTCACTACGAGGCACACATCTCACCTCCGTATAGAGTAGGAAGAAATATATTTCAATGTAGGAAGGAGCTGGATTGAATAAGCCTAAATCTTATTCCCTCATTAGCTCGTGTTCCACATACAACTGAGTTCATTAGAATCGCCAGGAAGAAGCCAGATCTGTTTGCGTTAATGAATTTCGTGCAGCCTCACCCATTCACTTCAATGTATGATTGTAAAAGACTAAAACGTATCTTATCCACTAAATCCTTCTTTTATTTATTATTCTTCCAAAAGGCTGATGCTTCTCAATGATTCCTTATTAAGCGCTTGTGAAGGAATCTAGTGGAGTGGACATTACTTTGTAAATGGTTCTCCAAAGGCAACAAAATATTTCGCGTTGAGTGATATAACCTCTCAATTTCTACAATTATTTCTACCTTTCAATATCTAAGATGGTTTTCTTCAATTATTATTACA
>OX235277.1:16874449-16922648 GCA_944472155.2 Trichobilharzia szidati
TTTACTCACTTTTTGTCCTTTGAATGAATATATTTAACACATATTTGGATCCAAGCTGATGAAAATACTTTATTCACATGACAGTTTTCGTATCATTGCAACCAAGAATAGGAATTTCCATACTCATGAATACAATTCATCAAACAATTGAGTTACTTAATCTATTTTACTAGGTTTCTTATTAAGGTACACAGTGATGTGCCCATTACAAAATATATATGCGCTGTTAAGTGTACATATTCGGGGAAATGAAAAAAAATATTTCGAATTCTAAATGAATTTTATTCCGACACTCTAGGTTTTAAAGGAGCATCAACCGGTTGGTAAAGTAGAAGACAATTTCGAGAGCATTCATCGATTAGAAGAGTTAGCAAATCTCTAAATTCCAAATTCATCAGCTGTAATGGTGGATGCATATAGTGATCAGATGAAATAACTTGATGCTTTATAATGTGCTAAGATTACTACCTCTGAACGACATTGAAACCTTGAAATATTATTTTCTTCTTGTTCTTTTATCAGACGAAGTACGAAGGTTTGAAGACATCTGAGCATATGTGTATGTAAAAATGAAAGTTATACATATATATATATATACTTATATAAACAAAAGCTTAGTCTTAACGTTGTTGAGCGACCCGTTGTCAACCTGCCTGCATCATTAGTACGCAGTGTTAGAATTTCTCAAAACGGAGTTTATTATCTGCTCATAAGATGAGTAACAAGGTCGACTAGTTTGAGTGCAGACAAATAAATACACAGACAGCGTGAAGACCAGAATGTAATATGTGGATTCGGAAAAAGATGCTGTAACATTCAACGACAACAGGATGTCAAACACTGAATCAAGTCATGTTGCCACAAAATGATAATGCAGCTGTTTACTGCTTAGTATGATGATGTCATAAGTTTGCTGTTAACTAAAACGGTAAACCTATAGAGGATTCTGAAAAAATCACATTTTGATTGTCGGTCGTTCCGTTTACTTTTCCGCGATCATTGAGTTCAGTACTGATAAACATAAAAGAAGTAGAAGTACATGTAGATGGCCTAGTTGCGCCAAGTGAAACATTAAGTGAGCCAGCTAGTCGATAACTTCAAAGAGATAGCAAAGACATTTTAGCGGTTCCTAGGTGACACAGGATACATTTAGAGTAAAGACGGCCAACGCGTTTGATCTGTTTGAGGAATTCTTCGATTGTCAACAGACGATACTGGAACCAGTGGTGCATTTCAAGCAGTATATAGCTTCATTTTTTTTGTAATATGCTGTGGAGTCGATACAGTTGAAGTCAATTTATATTTTCGAGAATTTCTCACGAAGCTTAACAAATACACATTAAAATAAATTATCATAGACATTCAGTGCGAATCTTTCTTCATTAAATGACTTGAATCAACAATCAAACAAAATTATTTATATCAAACTGAGACGCTGAATCTTCACTGGTTGCATTAAAATGAGGGAATCAGCGTAACACTAAAAAAACACTCAGCAACCATGATAGATGGTTGCACCTAGAGGACTTGTGATCACAGTCATTCGCTCACCAGTCCTCTTCAGATTAACAGATTTATTCTGATGAAATGCCATTAATTGTTTGGCTGAGTTATTTCGAAGATCCAGTAACCTGAAGGTCACTTAGTTGGTTCTTCGTCAGATAAGTTACAAAATGAAGTTTCCGCTCATGTCATCACCTCGATGAAATTATCATAATTTTATTTTCTGTTGTTATGTGAGTGAAATATGCTCAACTGTCAGTCCTTGCCAACACACCAGCTTCCCATTTGTGTACTGTCTTTTGAGTCCTCTCTTCAATAATAAGAAGTAGAGCAGGTTAATAATTTTTTGAGATTATCATATACATTTAATTGGCGGATGGTGAATAGGAGTGTAATCCAGGATGCTCATTTCGTCCCGTTTGGGACTCGTTATCTAGATGTACTTGCATTTCTCAGTGAGTGATGATGTTCTTAGATAAGGAGTCGCAAATAGGATGAAATGCGCACCTCGAATTCCACTGGTAGTCACCACTCAGCAATTAAATCCTAATTTAATGCTAAGACATCTTCGAAGCATATGCACAAGAAGCCGACATGTCAATCTGAGACCGAGCGCTTCTGTCCAATCAATCGACAAGAAAATCTAAAATTAATTATATCATATACATTTTTCGGGTGACTGATTGAGGACATTTCTGAAAACACAATGTTCGTGGAACTGACTCCTTGCAAAGAATTTATCATCAAACTGTAAAACCATATATGTATATATAGTTCGAAGAATTTCTATCCTGTGAGGAAATTTAAACGAAGTTGTGATTGTTCTAACAATAATATCATGAAACCCATTTCTCAGCGGCTGGCATGAAAACTTGAACCCGTTTACCTACAATGATATGTTCAAATTTATTGATAGCTCATATGTTAGGTTAAATCATGTCCTCACTAAATGTTACTTTGTTATTTACTAATCCATCTCTCATGGAAATCGTCTGTTATATTAGCTACTATATGATGCGCGTAGTATAGACAAAGAGTTGACAACAACAAATTACCTTCACAGTTGTCCTCCATCTCTGCAAAATATAAGCCTTATCTTACCACTTCCATGAGCATCTTTCAGTTCACACACTCCTATGATGCAGAGTGAACTAGCCGTAACCAAATTCTACATTCCACTATTATACAAGAACAAATCCCAGCAATGACTTATAAGTGAGGAAGGCAGGGTGTGTGATGCTCTATTCGTGAACATGTTATTGACTGTTGTAATTATACCAACCCTGACCATGCATTCGTTATTATCTATCCCATTCATGCTAACCTGATGCGTTGTCAGAGTTTTTCGAATTCCACAGACAGTAGAGGACTTAGCGTTGCTGGAATTTAAGCCAGACCGATGCATATGAAAGAGGTATGTTCAAACTTCAATTACACTGTGGCTGTAGGAAATGCACATCTGAGTATTCTGTTAGTCTGTTTACCTTTCCTTCATCACTATGATCAGGATTGTTATTATTGTTAATATTATTATTCTCATTGAACTGTTCCTGTTATATTTCACTTGGCCTATATTTCAATCGAAAGATCGTCAAAATATTCTTTCCAATGTTGAATTCTATGACATCAAATTTCTTATCGTGTTAAGCTGAGCTTCTTATTTGTCTAGTAATCTTATAATTTACAACCCCTTTCTATATCTAAACATCTCTTGAACTATTTTATATATGAACCTGTTGTTGCTCAACCACCTGAAATTTTTCTGTGATTACAATAATAGATATTTTTGATTGTATTTTATTATATCGTTTGGTATATACTCTCTTTCGTTAAAATTTCTTAACAGTATATGATTTTAAAAACCATATGTTTGTATACAAGCATATATGTGTATATAGGATTGTACATTGTGACAATAAATCCTTTGAAAATAATCTACTCGCTGAAATGTATGCGCATATTATTAAAACAGTAGTCATTACATTATTGACAAAAATATCCGGGTTAGTATATATACGTTCGGTAGTTGATTGAAGACTCCCAGATCAAATCACGAGTTCAATTAAGCTTTCATTCAACACTCAGTTACTTCTTATTCCGTGAATATTTTCCTGCTAATCCAAGGATGCCACATCATGCGGAAGCATTATCTGATGAATCTGTTGGCGAATATTTATTTTTGTAAAAATGTACTACTAACAACGAATAGAGTAGTATCAGAATGATTTAAAATTCATGAATTCATGTAGAGACAGCTCCACAAAAATGGCATGCGTTTCAGTTACATTTGATTTACTGTAAAAGCAATCTCACTAACATCAAATGGTCAAGAACAGATAAGCAAATTGACTGTTAATTCTGAAGTTTAAATATCTTTATGAGTAGTGAACAGGTAGTGAAGATTATAGAAGCGCAACACTTAAAAATTTAACAGATTGCAAGTCTGCTGAGAGAGAAGTGATGTCTATCTGCATGAAGCATCCAAACATCTGAAATTAATCCATATTTCAGGTTACTAGTCACATATGTTACCCTATGTCATGGGTAAATATAAATAACAGTAGATGAGAAGTATATTTCAAGGTAAACCGATTGTATTGATATATAGAGACATAATATTCAACTAAAAACCCAGCGAAACTGAAGAAGCCACTAAATGATATAGAATTGACATTTGAACGACCTGATAAAAAAGAACGAGATTTCATCTGTATTCCCTTGCTAATTAAGTATTGAACTCTGATTATGTGGAAGAATAATATTCCTTTGAACACATTGTCGGTATCACACCACCAAAATATGTCTGGTTAATTATATCTGGTATATGAAGCGCCATTGTCCGAGTATCAGTTATGAATGTTTCATAATTATTGACTTATTTTCTTGAGTATTTACTAAAGTACCTGTATTTCGGTTGACATATCAGTAGCTTGTTGCTCCTCAGAGCATGAAATAACCAACTACGCTTAGGTCTTACCATTGGAAAGTTAATCACCTATAATGATAGAGAGGTTCACCACTGATCATAGCCATCTCAATGCTATTATAAGAGTACATAGAACAGTAGTTTCAGTGACCCAATTGTCAAAAATACCAAGCATTCTATAAGCCGAAGAGAATGCAGTCAATGTTCATCCGCATCCAAAGGACCTTAAACAAGCTTACCAAACCTGGACAAATCACAAAAGAAGACCAATGGCAAATGAAATCCAGTGGACCAGTCCTACCCTGATTCTACGGCAGACCCAAAATACACCAGTCAAATATCCCCTTACGACCAATTGCATCACTACTAGGAACTCCAACATACAATTTATCCAAAGAATTATACTGAAAACTAAAACATCTAATGGAATCTTGTGATCACTCCATCAACTCCGCTATCCAATTCCTAGAGAAAATCAGAGGCATCCCAATAGATGAACAAGAGATGATGACATCTTTCGACGTCACAGCATTGTATATCTCAATCGGACAAAAACTAGCAAAAGAAACCATGGAGCAATTACTTTCAACGACGAACGCCTTCCACAAAAATCAAAAATGCAACACACAAGTTGGATGGAATGCATAAACCTATGTCTAACAACAACGTCATATAAGTCATGGAGCCAGGTTTCTTGCAGAGTAGCAATACCAGTAGCAATACCTCTTCTTTTCTTTTAAACTCTAAGTGTCGATGCGCAACAACCACGCATCTTCTTTCTTCTTAAAACGACCATTTATAATTTGCTGAACTTCACATTCAAAACGATTTGTCCACCACTTTCTGAATGTTCAACTTAAGTTCTGGTCCACTCCTAATGCTTTCAAAACATTCACGTTAAACCTGAACACCTGTCACACTATTTAATTCTGTGAGCCAATATCTGCTCCTATCCTGAATATTGGGTTCAGCAGACTCCATTTAAGCTCTCTTCAGATTGAAATGATGTCTACCTAATTTCTGTTGTGTCCGTCGGGCGAAAGCCATCTCTCACTGCAAACATAGTTATCTTCCCATACCTTCAAATCACTTGATGCGGAAAATTCTTGAAGACTTCTCCTTTCTTATTTATTTTACTGATAGTCACTTGAGCTATCTATCTTCATTGTTTTAGGCACATTACATTGAATGATCTTGAATTTCCTATATTTGAAATGAACTGTGCCGCCAATAACCTGAAAGAGATCGGTTTCCAGTGCATGACAGCTTTGGATGGCTGAAGTGATGTCATGATAAACACTGCTGTAGTGTGCACCTAGTTACTTTCTGATTAATGCAAGTAGATTATCGACCTCCCTGTTGTCCATTTCCACTCCATCTGCTTTCACTGACCACCAGCACTTCTGAACTAGTGTCTTCTGAGTAGCTACATCAGCTTTATATCTAGTTCACCCATTCTTTGTGTCCATGGGTGTATTTTGATTTCGTATAAAGAAGACAGTAAAATGCGAGTCACATGGTATCCTCAGTTGTTCGATGATTGTAATGTAACGTAGCAGGGATGTTGAGAATATACCAGCGTGTATTCAGAACATATGGTGGTTAGTCAGGACCAATGACAGTACCATAGAGACCTGCTTTGTGTGCAAACACAGTATATATCTTGACTTTTGTTTTTTGGACTGCTATCAATCAGCCTAATTGTAACAGAAGATAACCGAGTGACATGTAATTCTTCCTATTATCGATAAATGTTTCAAATATCAGTGAAGATGTTGTGCTCACTCGAATCAAGGTAAATGTTGGTTATGTCAAAATGGAATATGAAAGTCTACCACTAGACCTATTTTCATATCAATGTTTTGCGAAGCCATGGCGACTGATTCACTTAATTTCATATCATTAACATAATTCACAAAACGTGCTTAATGTTGTATTGAAGATTACCTCATCAAATCATTGCCAGAGAAAACCGACAAAACTGACCCGATTACTGCAATATACAAAGTTTTTCAAAATTTGTTTATTGCAAATTTTAAACTACCAGTATGTGATTCATAAAGCACAAGCAGATTACTTCAATTTATTGTGATTGTTATATACTACGGTTTCTGATTATGTATGAGTGAATCAACATTCAAGCCCGAGATAACTGATCATTTATCTGTAATATTGACCTCCATAATACAAAATGAAGAAATTTTACATGATGACTTCATTTTTACTTTCAAAACTTTTATATACATTTTGCTTACTTTTCACTTTCCACCAACAACTGATTACGTGAATAGATCGATGTCTAAGTAAGTCACGAGGTCACATAAGGCTAATTTACAAACCAATAATAATAAATGACTTCGCATTTCACTATGTGAATATATTAGCGCCATAAAAGTTGAGCGTCAAACATTTGGATGACTGTATTAGCAAGTTCCTTATATCAGTCACTTCATTGATATAACCCAGTCAAGATAATTAAGTGCTAGACGCGTTTAACTATCCATAAATCAGAATCAGTGATTAGAAAAGATGAATAACATTTGTCAATCTATTTCAAATTATTCAACAGCTGTTTCAAAACTTCGATACGATCCGTTATTTGAATGAATCTATTCTGTTTGAACTCCCTCCTTTATCATTATTATGTTGGGTTTAGTCCAAATACGAAGGTGTGATTTTACAGGGTGAACATTGTCTAATTTCATGGTGTCACTCTGGTAGCAATGATATGGAATGATTGATTGGATCATGGACCTACATCGGAAGATACTTCTCATAGAAGTGAAATGTTTCAGGAGAGATGCGATGAGGCAATTCATATTTGTGACTACGTGAAGAGAATGATTTTCTTCATTCATCAATGTTGTGTGGATGCAAAAAGGTGAACATTCAAGTTTGATGTGGTATTTGGTGGAGCGTATGGTCAGCGTCTGTCAAAATTCTTAATTTTTCTTAGAATCGATTGGACAATACACTAACTCTTCAGTTGCTTTATTGCCAAAGTCAATTTCATGACCCACTTACAAGAATTAGAGTCTAACTGACAATGACAGAAGAGGATGAATAGTACTTATTATATTTTTCTCAAATGGTTGATAAAGGAAGGAAGTTTCCACGTCATTATTATCGCAGAGTCTTTGAGATATTACCTCATTGCAGACATTTGAATGCTTCCAGAACCAACACAAATATATAACATATATCCACATCAATAATATATATTTCAGAGATGATAAAAATAAGTCTTTATGTTGCATAAATAAGGACACAGATGATTTGTAGCTCAGGTGTGTGTTATTATACAGTGATGTTTTGTGATCTCGTCAGTTTGTCCACACTGTAACTCTATAGAGGGAAATTGAAAGCTTAGAAATTAAATCAGTCAAATCAGAGAACACAAACAGAGAAAAAGAATCACGATTATACTGAACGTTCCAGTATTGTAGCGCGCACTTGACTCGCTTCGGGAAATAAATTATTCGAGACAGTATACATCGATGCAGTAACATAAATTCACATATGTTCACTCATCCATTGTGCAGTAGGAATCAGCTGATATTTTGAGTTTTGCTACGAAAAACAATTATTGAAATCTGATCCTAAGTGACTTGATCAAAATACACACTCAACATCAACACAATTTGTGAGTAGGTATTCATTATTGAAAATTTTATGATAAAACCTCATGGTCAATAATGTCGTACGTTTACTGAATTATGTTCACATATTTTGTGGAAACAACGTCCTCTTGCGAAAAAAGTGTGCCTTTGTGCAGTAAATTTCTACAGTTTTATCTAAAATATTGTTTTGAACGAGTTATGTTACCTCCACTTTGAAGTAGACGACTTTTCATATATCAGTTTCGACGTATCAAATATGAGTTCCCTTCAAGGTGTTTGTAGGAATTACAATTCAAAACAGGCTACATTAACGAGATATATTTGCTTTATTTATCAAATTTTTTTAAAGAGACATTTGTATACACATTTATCAAGGGATACAAATATTTGTATTTTTGATTTACAGAAGACCAGCAGATTAGCCATAAAGAGGTTCACTGAATCAAAATCTTCAACATGAAAAATTATGTGGTCAAGTTGTTACTTTTTACAAGTGAATTTCACTGTCTTCTAAAATGACTATGTCATACATCAAACCACATCTGGAACTATTCGACGTGTGCATTTCTTTTGATTTTGAAATAATCCATAAGCAATTAACACTCAAAAAATAAATAATTCACATAGGAAATTTATGTACACAAATGGAGGTTTCTACCTAAAATGAAAGAAGAAGTACAGTATCGAGAGTTTAATAGCAGTCCACTTTAGGAATCGTGGTTGTTTAAAGTTAACTGCTTTGTTTTCCACTATTCAAAATATTCTATATGCGGAAGAGTTTAGGAAAAATACCTACACATGGCCATAATTCATGCTCGAAAATAATAACATTTCACACTGTTTTATGCAAGAATCTAATGGATTGTTTTCAAAAACACCAGGAATAAATAATGTCATATCAAACCATAATTAAACAATATATCTGAATCATCGTTAATCAAAGAATAACCGGATTACTCAATTAATTAAGAGTGAAATATAGTCCATTTGACAAAAAAGACAATATACTCGATAGAACCATATGGCATATATGTCAGTGATGCTCCTGCTCTGTTTCAAAGTATGCTGAACTCATGAAATAGCTTCTTAATCATTAAGAACCCACCGGGAAATCATTTTTTTATAATGCATGAAATAGATCTATCACTAAGTCAATATATTTATCAGACCAAGGGGATATAGATTCGCAAATGTAGGATCCCCTTACACTGTTTATCTCATGAAAAGAAATCACTCATAAATATTTTTCTTTCCGAGAATACACCCGCAGTGTACAGTAAACGAACGCAACTGAAAGACCACTAGAAATATTGTTAATGAAATCTCTATCGGCATAGGACGGCGTAAATTTGTAGCTCAAGAGAGTAATACGTTGGTTCATTCGAGTTCTCCGAGCTGTATTGATTAGTTGTGAAGCCTTCATTGGCTAATCACACTTGAATAAAGCAATAAAAATTATCTCAGAGAGACGAAAACATGTTAACACTAATCATGATGGCATGGATCTCTTTCATAACACTTACATCGGTGAAAATTTAAGAATAATTTCTTAAGGCTTTCTTCTAATAAGATGTTACCTTTCGAATCAACTTACTGAATCAAAAGACCTCAGTGAAACCAAAAGAAAAAATGTCCCGCCAGATTTAAAGAACATATTCATCACAAGACCATTCAAAGCTTGCGTGAGTGAAGTCTCTCTCCCACAAACCAAAAATTTACTTCGCTTGTTTTTATGTGAATCGAAAGACTTGACAGCGAAAGTAGACTAAACCAACATCATCTACACGATAGATTTCAAAACCTTTGCAAATTATTACATTGGCCATAGTGAACGTTCATCTTCGACTTTGCATCACTGACCATAAATTAACCATGAAAACATGGACAGCTGTTTCATCCTAGTTTGGGAATCATTGGCAATACGCACCTACTCGGGCTCAAATACAGGACATTCCGGTTACAAGGCAAGCTCGTATACCATTCGAGCACTGGGACACGTTTCAATGACTCATGAATACTCATTCAACAAATTTGCGATTTAGAGTTGAACTAGAATTAATCCAGTCTCAAGCTGATAACAAGGAGTAATGTGTAGCGAAAAATGAATAACTATTATAATTCAAAACAATGTTTAACTCACAATTCAAACCACTTCCTACAATGAGGCGTACATGAATGATTGAAGGATATCACAAAACACACTTGAACTGATTGTATTTGAAAAAAATGTTTTGGCACACGCACGTTTTACACATTTCCATTCACAATTCACATATGTATTCCATTTTATTTGGGATTGTGTTTGATTCTTCATTTCAACTATGATTTTTAATCAATTATGAAATGGTAAAACGTCTTCAAAAGCAAAAGTTTGGGAAAAGTATTAAAGCAATATAAACACTTAGAATATTGTTATACTCACCTTCAACAAGCGAATCAGCAATGAAAAAGGAAGAAGAAATAGCCAACAAATCAGTGAAAAACCAGTTTTCAACCCAGAGACAGAAATGATCAAAGTCATCCCTTAAATACTTGTTCTCGCGTTAAGCAACCAATAAAATTTCAGTTTCCAACAGAAAGCAGATATTATCAAAAGAAAGAAAACTTTGAACACAAAACAAAGCAAATTTTCAGAATGTTGTTTAGAAATGTCACCTCCATCATTTTTGTTTTTCATCTCGCTCTTGTTTAGTTACTATTTTTACAATCAATATGACATCAATCTCTGTCGCAGTAACAAGAAACCAAGATTCACTTCAATACGAAACCATAAACAAGTTAGGCAGAAAGATATTATCGTAATGTATTCATTTCAACATTATTTTTATCGTGTAAGTACAAAATGACGTCTTACACAAAATAGAACGTTCTATGCGAATAGGGCGTACAAAAGCATGTGACGTTTGTAAACCTCAAAGCATCAAAATGTTGTATACAATCGATGAATTATTGCTGTTACTTGTTAGCTCATTCAGTCACCACATCATTAGCACAGCTTCATATCAGGGCTCAATAAGCAAAAAATATGTACATATATATCTAGTTGGATATTGTTGCATAGAAGACAGCGGGATTTACGTCCACAACTTTTGTATCTACTGTTTTGAATGGAGCATTAAGTGAGCAAAATACTCACTCATCTAACTTTAAACTTTGAAATTTGTCGTGCATATTATGCACGAGGCAATCTCATCAAATAGTATGATACTGTCACGTAACAGATAAGCTAACATCCATTGATTCCTAAGGAATTCACAGATCAAGTATGTAAAGCTGATGATATAAACTGATTTTTCTGAGCATTCTCAGCTACAAATATATTTTCAGGTTTGTGTGAATGGATTCTCGAGGTGGTATGACATCATAATTGATGGATGCTTCACGTGCATATGCAGAGTCTGACTTTATGTTCTCCAGCGTCACGACAAACACATATAGACTGAATAACATTACGAATAATGAGTCTTCATTTGGCAAGGATATATATTTTCCCACTTATTTTGAATATACAGTGATTCCCCTTATGAGTTTGGGTATGATAATGGAATTTTCAGCATGTCATATCTACAGGCCAACGTTTGCTGACCAAATGTTGATATCAAGTGTGCGTTGGCATGTGATTGGGCCCAAGGCGATAAGCATGGTCGGCGACATTCCTATACGCTGTGTCAGCAACGCATATGTCAACTTTGTTGTGGCCAGTTGGTTTGCATTTGTCTGCGATAATAAGCTTGATTGAACGTGACAGTTCCTCCGGTACTGAAATCTTTTCGTGGTTTGTGTTCTTTATATTACTGATGTGTGTTTTAAGAACCAGGCACTTTCAGAGGAAGTTTGGAAGCAAATCATAGCACAGAAATTCATACACAGCCAACGACAAAATGAAAAAGATAATTGAAGTGGTACTGTAAGGAAAAAATACTGTTGTGGTAGACTAACTAGAGTTGAATAAAGTGGTAAAAATCGTGAAGAGGAACAAATTTGAAATGAAAATCTGAAAATTTTGGTTTATTGGTGGAGGGAGGCAAGACGTTATACTAAACTTCGGCAGCCACCAAGCCTCACTGCATCAATGACTTGATCTAGGTTGACAGATCCTACGTGAATGGGTCAAATTAACACACATTGACTTCATATATTGAATGCGCGTTTTGATTACACCACTAATTACAGCTTCCAGGAACTATAACACACAATTTTCACAAAGAATTTTACAGAAAATTTAGACACCTAAAGGATTCCTCCAATCATTTAACCAATTCTGCTTTCCAATTTCATACATTTGTTCCCCTTAATGAATTTAAACAAAGCAACAACTACAGATTTTGCAGAATAAAATGGCACCATATTTTATTTCGTCGCCTTCTCTTCAGGGCAAAAAGATTATTAAATGTATCTACAATAACAATTTAACATACTTACACAGAGTTCATTTTAAACAGAAATCAATCGATCAATATAGACATACACTAATAATATATGTATATATATATATATGCAATCTTGAACACAATTCCGAGCATTAATAATCATACAAAATGATAACTGCTTCTTTCTGAACGCACAAATTAGGTTTTAGGCGCTTGATGGAAAAGGCTTCAGCAAACTTAAGGAGCATTGAACTCGTTTGCTTATTGATAATTTTGAATGACTTTTCCACGTCCACCTCATGACTTGTGTCAAGAAGATGCCTGGCGATGGCACTGCCTAAAGCATTTGTTCCCTTTAGACGTAGGCTTTTTGGTACATGTTCAGAAAATCGTAGATATGCTCTTCTTTCTGTTCTTCCAATGTAACTGCTCCCGCAGATACATGTAAATTTGTATATACAGTTGGAGTTAACATGAGAAGGATATCTATCGATTTTTGATTGCACCAGAGAGCAAGTTGTTCGAAAACGTGAACGAGCTTAGCTGCAGGATAGGCTATGGCTAGTGATGTACTCAGCCTTCTGTTGATCATCGCTGCAATGTTTTCGCCTTTATAATCAAGCTCAAAGTAGATTGGCTTTTTCCTACTGTGATTAGTTTTTCATTTGCGACTGCAATGGGTACCTTCAAAGGTTTATCAATAATTATGGAAGATCTGCTGTTTTTTCTGTTTAAAATGAACTCTGTGTAAGTATGTTAAATTGTTATTGTAGATACATTTAATAATCTTTTTGCCCTGAAGAGAAGGCGACGAAATAAAATATGGTGCCATTTTATTCTGCAAAATCTGTAGTTGTTTCCAATTTCACTCAAAGTGTGAAGTGATACTACTTGCTTTTGGTGATCAGTAGTACGGTATAGAAATGAAAGTAATTTTTCATAATAATTATTATATGAATTTCGGCAATAAATAATTTATCGTGCAATTTGTATAGTTTTCTATGAAATAGATGAATCGAAAATGGAGCAGTGTAGAAATAATAAGATTAACATGATATTAGTGCCTCATGTAATAAACAGTCTGACGATTCGAATGAGACAAAGATGCTAAAAATTAAACTGAATTAAACAAATGTGAGGAGTGAAATAATGCAGAGTACAAATTACACTATTTATACACCTCTTTTAGACTGATAGATTTCATGATAGATTTCAATGAAGAAATCAACAATTTTTAGTGGGTAAAGTGTATTTTTCGAAGCATTATTCTCCTTTATGAATTTGTTTGGAGCCATGGCGAAAGTTGAAGAGAAATAAAACGGTTATATCCAAATGCTGTTCTTGCTCAACTCAAATTGCATACCGTCATATACACATTGAAATATATGCAACGCTTCACTTGACATTTTCTGTTTAAATTATGATGCATCTTCAATATTCATTTGAATATTTTGAGTGGAATATTTTCAATGTACTACATATGTTCACTGTTGAGAATGAGACCCTAATGCACACAGCAACATACATTTTGTGTAAAAGACGATTTCTATCATTTCTAATGCAGTGACGTGTAAAACTGTTCCATCGATGCGATGACTTCCAATTTCTGTACACAGAAAGATAATATAAATAACGTCGAAATATTCCCACAAACTGGAAGATATGCAAGCGAAAAGCAACAAGTTAGCAGAAGAAGCATCAAAGATAGGACTCCAGGTGAACATAGACGAAACAGAGGTGATGAAAATTCCTGGGCAACACCATCAACAGCAACAACAACAACAACTGACAACAATCAGCATAAATGGGAGGAACCTGAAAGAAACAACCTCCTTTACCTACCTGGGAAGCATCGTTTCAACTACAGGCGGAACTGATGGGGATTTCAAAGCAAAAATCGAAAAAGCAAGACAAGCTTTCACCACTCTCAAGTCTGTGTGGAGGTCAACGGCACCCAACACCAAAAATAGGATCCGGATTTTTAACTCCAATGTGAAGTCAGTCAGTGCTACTCACTATACGGATCAGAGACTTGCACTGCGCGTCATAAAAAGCATCTCAAACAAAGTACAGACCTTCATTAACAGTTGTCTTCGCTCAATACCACTCAAGATCAGATGGCCAGCCAGAAAAGTTCAGCAACAGAGATCTCTGGCAATGAGCGAACCAACCCAGCAGGAACCGATTGTGAAACAAATAGGCAGGAGGAAATGGAGATGGATTGGACATACTCTTAGGAAACCATCAAGTGACATCACTAGACAAGCCATTGAGTGGAACCTGAAAGGGAAGCGGCGAGTTGGTCGTCCAAGGGTGACTTGGAGGAACACATGTGAAGAGGAGATGAAAACGTGTGGGCAAACTTGGATCCAGGTGAAGACTCTAGCAGAGAACAGAACGCAATGGAGACGCACGGCCGAAGCCCTATGTTCCTGTAGGAATTAAAGGATACAATAATAATAATAATTCCCAAGTACAACAAGACGCTAGTGTTTTACTTCTTCGTCAGCAGACCACTTTGGACTTGTTAGTTACAGGAAGAATATTCTGCGTCTGAGCGGCACCAATCCCATACTGATAACAATTAGAAAATTGATGTGATTATTCGTTTACATATGCATATGCATATGCATTTTTAAATGTATATTTCTATCAAACCATATAATGTCGGTAATTTTTAATTAGGATTATTAGAGTGTATTTATATAATTTTGTATATTGTATACTCATGAAAACCTGGAATTTTAGTATTCAGAAAATGAAAACGATTGATTCAGCTATTGGTTTCATTTCGTCGGATTATTTATCAATGTGTACAGTAGCATACATACAGATTGTCATATTGAGGAATTATAAACAGTGAGTGAAACTAATCATAGATGTGAATGCATTCATGCATGTATGAAAAGCACATAAAATATATTTGTGATCATAAACATATTTCAATTTTAATTTGTAAAACATGCAATGTCATATGTAGTAAAATCCATTGGATGTATATATGTTGAGAGGGATGTGCATTTATAGGATTCGAATGCGAATTGAATGAAAAGGTAACTTTGTGTGAAAATATAGAATTTAACTTTGCAAATCAAAATTGATTTAGAATAACAAATGGAAAAATGTTAAATATTACTGTGATCGGTTCAGAGTGAGAAAACTAATAGTAACAATTGACGTAATACCGGAAGAGAATACAAATTGTGTACTTCTAATGATATACTTCTATTTTTATTTTATGTAGTCATATTATGCATACAATTCCTTCACCAAAAATAATAATACGAAATTATATGTATATATATATATATTGATAGGACTATATGTCTTGATAATAAATAAGATGAAAGAAGACTCTCCGCTGAATCCATTGTTATCTAAATGAGAAATTGCCAGCATAAATGAACATTTATTTATACTACTCACTGTAAAACATTATCAGTAGTGTTAATAATGGCGATGTGTTTTACCAGAAACAATTGGAGATGTATAAATTTCAGCAGATTTCATGACTAATGAACAACCCTTTCATCCACAATGCTATTTCTATTTAACCTGTGGAATGAGTTAATTCTAAACGCATTATTTTGAGCGTTCACGCCTAATAAATGACAATTTTTTTACAATAATACATCCTGATAATTTCTTCTCACGTAAACTATTCACCGTCTAAGAGGAAACAGGTACAGAAAGTGTCCTAATCTGAATTTGCATTATTTGATGCCACTCTGTACACTGTTTCCAACATGTTCAATTAGAAATCAAAATATCCGTAAATATTTCAATGCGCCTGCTTTTCACAGTTTCGATAACCTTTAGTTGCACACTTGTATCTTCGTTATTTTAAAATCTGTTTCTTCAGGTACGATGCCCGTCACAAAGAGAAATTGACTTTCAAAATGAAAACCAATGCTGTTCGTCGTACACAAAGTAATTTATTCTGAAATGAATGTCAAAATCCATATCTCCTAATACTAATTCTTAACTTACATTCGTCCGAAGAATACTGATAATCTTATGAAAACTGATCGTCCTGTGATATTTTAAAATAAAAAAGCATTTTCAACTTCCTAACCTTACACGAAGTGTGGCGGTGGTATAGCGGTTAGGACCCTCGCCGACCATGAACATGTTCCGGGGTTCGATCCCCGGCCGACTCACTCCTTTACCTCGCTAAGCCAGAAATAATACTGTTGAAGTGGTAGGGTTGGGTATGAGGCTGGCAACCCCATGCTGTAATATAAACACTGCTAAATAAACTTCAAGCCACTAGCTTGAATCCCCATGTTACACTAGGGAACCTGAAAGAAAATAAATGTCAGTGAATATTCTGTTTCCTAAATATATTAGGCTGATATTTCATCACTGATCGATAAATTCAGTGCCATTCACCAGCAGTTGACAAGCACAAAAACTGACTAATTTCATTGGTAATTGGATGCATCGCAATAATTTTTCATCGTTCAAAAGTTCTTGTCATTGTCATCATCATCTACTGTCTGACAAACTAATCCATTCATAAAGTGTAATTATGTTGCATAGTTGATGAATTAGCTTAGCTTCAGTTAATATTAGGGGACACATTGTGAAATGAACAGCACGAAAGTCTTATTGCCTTCAAATTCCGTATCACTCAGTACTGAAATCAGATTTGATGCAAACAGTAACTTTGTTAAACATATTGTTTTTTAAAAAATAATTATTTCTTTTTATGAATTTCGGAGAAAAATTTAGAAGACGTGGTGAATGTTACACTTGAATGGTATTTGCGTTACACGTTCTGAACATTCTTAAAACACGTTCTCATAACACACAGTAACATTGAAGTCAAGAGAACATGAATTATTAAAATGCATGTCACTCGTATGAAGACGAAAGAACGCGGTGAAAATATTATTAAAATTTTGTTATTGAACTTATGCCTTTAATTAATACATCAAGGCAGAAGAAAAGTAATAACGATTTATTATTGGGTAGCGAACGATGGGTTCGGCCAAAATACTTAGCTCCACACGGGTGGAAGTGTTGATAGATGCTCGTTAATGTGGCCAACAGTGGGGAATTGTGCTTTATTTTCATGCAATTCACAGCTTTTCTATAGATATAAAAGTTTAAATTCAACAGAGGTGATATCTTTTTCAATGTAAAAGAGAAGAGGTTTCTTATTATTTCTGCAGAATAATCTGCATTAGATTGCAAAGAATTTTTCAGTCTCAATGCGTACTTTGAGCTAGAAAGCTTAATAGCGGAAATTTCATTGTCTCACTGGATACCATCTGCAGAGCATACTTCAACATGAAAAAAACCTGAAAAATGAAGGTGTAAATAATGTGTCATTTTATGGCTAATTTATGCATTCAATATTTGGTTTGGAGGGATTACATTTGTTTTTACGATCTGATCATAGATTGATATCAGTTGTAGAATCATTGAAAACCAGGGAGTACTGGACAGCTGTTTTATTCTGCCTAGTGCCGATGATTCTCATACTACGATGAAACAGCTGTCCAGTACTCTGCAGTTTTCAATAATTCTCTTCCTGATATCCATCTGTGATCAACTTGTGAAAACAAATCTCATATTTAAAAAGGCAACCATTGAAAATTATTCTGATGCTCAACAGTGACTTGCTGCAGGATGGAGTTCCTTGGAGTTCGAGTGAGAAGTCGTGACCAGTGAGGTCCGTTCATGTAACACTTGTGAGTAAGGATGTCCCACTGATTTTATTGGTTGGGGTTGCACTAAATCACGAATTGAAAGAAGTTAGAATTCACTAGTCATTGAAACGTGTTTCAATGTCTGAATGATATACGAGCTTGCCTTGTAACCAGAAGGTCCTGGATTTAAGCCTTAGCATGCGCGCATCGCCAGTGATTCCTAATCTAGGATAACAGCTGTCAATTACATCCTGGTTAATTTGTGCCCATTGATACAAAGTTGAAGAGGTGGTCCACCATGGCCAATGTAATTATTTTAAAGGTGTTGAAATCTATCTTGTAGATGATGTTGGCTTAGTCTTCTTTCGCTGTCAAGTCTGTCGATTCACACAAAAACGAGTGGAGTAGATTGTTGGTTTGTGGGAGAGAGAGACTTCCCTCAAATAAGCACTGAATGGTATTTCGGTGATTTCAAATATGTTCTTTAAATCTGGTGAGCGATTTTTCTTTTGGTTTCAATGAGGACTTTTGATTTAGTTAGTTGAATTGAAGGTTTGCATCTTCAGTAGAAGACAGCCTTGAAAAATTTTTCTCTCATTTTTGCAAATGCAAGGGCGATGAAATAGATCCATGCCATCATGAGTAATATTTCATGTATTTGTCTGTTTTCTATTCGGTTGAAGCTGGTGTAACTGATTATTTGGCCAACATGAGTTCATAGTTTGTACACTCACAAAACACCACTTCTGCTCAGGTTTGCCAGGTTAAGTGAATAACAAATCATTTGAGAATTCTTAATGCTTTCTTCAAGCGTGATTAGTCAATAAATACCTCAAAACTAAGCAATTAAGCTTGGAGAACTCGACTAAACCAACATATTACACTCTTGAGCTAAATATTAGTGGTTCTATGCTTGTCGAGATTTCATTAATAATATTTGTATTATTCTTTCAGTTGCGTTCGTTCACTGTATATTGCTGGTATATTCTCGGAGAGAAAGACATTTATTAGTGATATCTCTGCATGATATAAACAGCGTGAGATTACACGTTTGCGAATCTATTTCCCCGTCGGTCTGTTGAATATATGTATGACAAATATATTGACTTAGTGAAAGATCTATTTCATGAATTATAAAATAATAATTTTCCGGTGTGTTCTAGAGGATTATAAAGCTTTTTCCAGAGTTCAGCATGCTTTGAAGCAGAGAAGGAGTATCACCGGCATATATATGTCACATATTTCTATGGAGTATCTTGTTGTTTTTTTCAAGTGGACTACATTTCACTCTTAATTAAGTGAGGATTCTGGTTATTCTTTGATTAACGATGATTCTGATATATTGTTTAATTATGACTTGATATGACATTACTTATTCTTGGTGTTTCTGTGAACAATACATCACATTCTTGCATTAAACAGTGTTAAATGTTAATATCATCGCAGTAACTTTGGCAACGTTTAAGAATATCTGCGAAACTCTACTATCTAACGAATACTATGAACTGTAGAAAACAAAACATTACACTTTAAACAGTCAGGAACCTCAACGTGACTTGTTATTAACCCATCAGTAATGTAGAAACTCCTATTTCGTATACATAAATCTCCTTTATGAATTATTTATTTAAATGAGTGTATATTAGTTATAGGTTATTTCAAAATCAGAAGAAGTACATTCATGAAACAGTTCCAGATGTGGTTTGTTATATGAATAAGTTATTTTAGAAGACAGTGAAATCTACTTGTAAAAAGTGACAAATCGACCACATAATTTTTCATTTTGAAGCTTTCGATCCCCTCGGGCTCTCTTTGTCAAATTTTTCGGCTTTCTGTAAATCAAAAAATACAAATATTTGTATCCTTTGATAAAAATATATACAAATGTCTCTTTTTTACTAATGTTTGATACATAAGCTATTTATTAAAGATATAAACAGCAACTGTTTCTAGTTAATATAGCCTGTTTTGAATTGTAGTCCTTACAAACACATTTAAATGAACTCGTATTTGATACATCGAAACTGATATATGAAAAGTCGTCTACATCAGAGCAGAGATGACATAACCCGTTTAAAGCAATATGTTAGATAAAACTGTAGAAATCTATCACACAAAGGCACATTTTTTTCTCAAGAGGACGTGGTCTCCGCAAAATGTGTGAACAATAAGGAGCACCTCATTTATGTAAGGAACTGAAAATATTTCGAAATGTGGACAGTCGTTTAGTAACCGTACGACATTATTGACCATGAAGTATCACTATTATTTTTTCACTAATGAATATCTCCTCACAAATTATGTGTCGATGTTCAATTTGTGTTGTTATCAAGTCACTTTGGATAAGATTTCGATGATTTGAACAAATCAAGAACAACATTTGTATCAGGATAATGTGAGCTCATCTTTTATTATTTCGAGGATTCTTCGCAACTGGCTACAACCTGAAAGATGAAAAATATGAATAACATTACATTAAAGTTTGAACATAATTTTCCACGATCACAAGGAGTAATTGGTATGAAGTAGAAATAAATTCAGTCCGGAATGATTTAACTAATAAAGAGTTAATGAAAATCAATTCACATTTTTCATCGTTAAGGTTGTAACCAGTTGAGAAGGATCCTCCAAATAATGAAAGTGAGCTCATATTATCTTGGTACAAATGTTGTTCATGCTTTGTTCAAGTTTATTAATGGGAAGAATTTCGATGATTGTTTTCCAAAAGTAAACTCAAAATTTCAACTGATTCTTAATGCACACGGATGAGAGGATATATGTGGATTTATATTACTGTATCGATGTAAACAGTTTCGATTAATTTATTACTCGAAGCGAGTCGTGTACACGCTACAATCCTGTAAAGTTCAGTGCAATCGTGATGCTTCTTCTTCGTTTGTGTTCTCCGATTTGATTGACTGAATTTCTAAGCTTTCCATTACCCTCTAGACAATTACATCGCAATTAAACTGACCAGATCACAGAACACAACCGAATAATAACATACACCTGAGCTACAAATCATCTGTGATATTATTTTTGCAACATAAAGACTTATTCATGTCATCCCTGACAAATATGATAATGACGTGGATATATGTAATATAGTTGTGTTTGTTCTGGAAGCATTCAAATGTCTATAATGGAGTAACATCTCGAAGACCGTACAATAATGATGAGGTGGAAACTTACTTTCTCTATCAATCATTTGAGAAAAATATATTTAGTACTATTCATCTTCTTCTATTATCTTCACTTAGACTCTAATTCTGTTAAGTGGGTCATAAACTTGACTTTTGCATTTATGCAACTGAGGAGTTAGTGTATTGTCCAATAGTTTGATAGAAAAATAAGTTATTTTGACAGGCGTCAATGGCCATCTCAAATTCGAATGTACTTCATTGTGCATCCACACAACATTGATGAATGATGAAAAACATTCCCTTCACGTAGTTAGAAAAATGGATAGGCTCATTTTATTTCTCCTCATACATTTCAGTTTCATGGGAAATATCTTCCAATGTAGGTCTATGATAAAATCAACCATTCCATATCATTGCTAACAGAGTGACACCATGACTTCAGACAGTGTTCACACTGTAAAATGACACCTTCATATTTCGCCTGAATCTCACATATCTTAATGATAAGGGAGGAAGTTCAACTTAAATGGACTCATTCAAATAAGAGATCATATCTTAGTTTTGCAGCCGCTGTTGAGATATTTTGTAATAGATTTGCAAATGCTATTCATCTTTTCTAATCACTGGTTCTGATTTATCAATAGCAAAACTTGTCTGGCACTCAGTTATCCTGACTAAATAACATCACCGAGGTTCACACGAAAGCGGCTGATATAAATGACTTGCTAATACAGTCATTAAAATGTTTGACACTCAATTTTTATGGCACTAATAAATTCACATATTGAAATCCGAAATCATTTAAGTATTATTGGTTTGTAAATAAGCCTTATGGGACATTGTGACTTACTTAGACATCGATCTATTTACATAGTCAGTTGTTGGTGGAAAGTGAAAAGTAAGCAAACTGTATATTAAAGATTTGAAAGTAAAAATGGAGTCACCATGTAAAATTTCTTCATTTTGTATTATGAAGGTCAGTATTGCAGAAATCTGATCAGTTATCTTGAGCTTGAATGTTGATGCATTCATACATGCTTTGATTTTATATTGCACTACGGAAAACAACCACATTCGAATTTTGGATAATACGCAATAGGTCACTCACTGATGTCTTCAATTTTAAATACAGAGATCATTAGATAAGTTCGTTCTGAAAGCTATTTAACTGTCTTCCGTAATAACAAGCAGTGTAGGGGAGTATAACATGATATATATATGTATATATACATGGTCATATAATATCTCTAAGATATCAGTCTCTTTCCAAACTTCACTATGGATTCTTCACAACTTTCGTCACCAGAGTATTCATACTTTAGAGTTAAATGAGGTATGGCAAAGTAATACTACAACCTGTTTTTCAATATTTAGTGATTGCAGCCATAAAACTTAGTAGCTTCCTGGATTTAGTTGATGCCATCATCAATTTATTATACAGATATGTGATTTTACCAGTTTTATGTGAAATGCATAAAATGATATGTTTTCAAATGTGTTTTTGATGGAATGCTCAGAGCACTCAAAACAACTTTCATTTTCGTGCATACGTTTTGAAGACTTACCGTCATCTGTATTGAAAAATGAAAGCCTATTTTATTTTTGTCTACCAAAGCTTTGTCTAATTCGCTGTCATGTCGTATGACCAGTGTAGAAGCGATGATCTTTACCAAAGTCATCCTATAAAAAGAGAAACTTCAAAGAATGTTATAAGCTTAACTTTGATACAAACATAAGTGATGACGGCTGGTAAGAGCACTCGAAACCTATGATTATCAACAATCCCTCTTCAGATGAGCAACAATACAACACTGATCATTCGGAAATTTCATGATATATTCGGGATTATTAGGTCTCTTGAGAGCACAGAGAAAACTACATTTTGTCGTATAGATTTATCGCGAAACGGATAAAGATGATCAATATCCAGACTACAGCAATAAACAAATTGACAGTGTAACCAGCGTGATGTCACGAACGGAATCGTGTATCGTCATAATCAACACACCAGAATAACAATCACATGCCTATTACGAATTCATCCGTTCGATGTGATCAACTAAAAAGTAATCTGAATACTGATTTCGCAATATGAAGCGCAGTGCCATGAACCTTTATACAACCTTCTCAATGGCTACCTTATGATGAAGGACGCAGAGTAATTCCTAACGGGACTCGCACTTAAGCACCTGAAGTGAAGATAGGACTGAATCAGGCTTGATTATTACAACCAACTTTCTTTGTGATTCCGATGGACCATGAGGAGGAAAATTATTTGCATTTGAAAGGTCTTTAAATGACTGCAAGAAACTATCAATGAATTGTGTATCGCGAACCAAAAGAATGAGAAATGATACATAATTTAGAAAAACAGCATCAAATAAGAGTCTTGAAGTGGACTTCAGAGATGAATATACCGCACGAAATAGAGACAGAACCAAAGACTATGTTGAAAGTAGAATTAAATACAAGTGAATTTTAGAACGTATACATGCCACACTGTAACCCACATTATACACCGAAAAATCACTACGTAACTTCAGCATGAAAAAATTCAGTACTTGCGCTGAATAACTCACCAACAGTTTCTATTCCATGAAATAAAATGTGTTATATTTATAATCTTCTAAGAATTTGAGCATCAAAAATGTGTTTCAGATGTATTTCATTCAGAGTATGTGATGTCATTGTCACCAAAATTTGTTTGAATAAATGCTTCCACCAGGTCATTTACCCTAGTTGAGTGAGTTAAGTGACATCAGTCTGGATAACATTCTATTCACGCTTATTTAAACTCACGTCAGTTACATATCTCTTAAATGTTCAGTTCAAACCGTCTTTATCATGGGCTTTCAATAAAAATTGAATAAGTTGAAATAAGCAAGTTGATCGTTGTAAGAACTCACGAATGATTCCTGAGCAACAATGAAGACGTAAATATAGCTACAGTTTGAAAACAGTTTCTAATAATTTCTATTATATGTTCAATAAGATAATGTCACTTATTCAATGAGAAACACTTATCAGCCTAAATGGACCAAAGCAGGTTACGCAATGCTTTTGAAGTTACCATCTAGTGTCATATTACATACAATATGAAGCTTGGAAGAAACTGCTATCCAAAATACATTTGACAATGCAATCTGTAATGCAATGAAACTAACAACCATTATTTCATCTAATTCATAAAACATTTTATTCGTTTACTCACGGGCTCTTTCTTCAAGTGAAAAGTGAAACAATTAATCTATGAGCAGAGAGCTGGAATCATGCTTTATTGAAATTCGTGTTGTTTTAAAATATGTTTGTGAAAACGCAGTGGAAAATTTCGATGCAGATAAATTCTTCTTCTGACTAGCGATCTAGTGACATCAGTTCCACCATAGTTATATGAAGCCTTGTAGGTAAAATGTCTCTGTGTAAGGTAGTAAGAGAACTAAAGTCATATTTCAGTAACTACCCAGTTATTTGACTTATATCATTCAACCTAAGAAATTATGAAAATTGATGAATGCAACTTGAGAGAACTCAATCTAGAGAAACAATGAATAGGTAAATACTCAGCAGGGATGTTTAATCTCTCAGAAAATGTCTCTGGAGAGAGAATTTTCCAAAATCTAAACTCACTGAACATCTATTTTCCCAATCTTTTCCGAACTTCCATCCAATCAGAATTTATTGGGAACGGATCCTCAAGAATCAAAGCATTGATTTGAACAATGTATTCTCCCAGGGAAATATCGCTGAATGTTACTACGTGTTCATGCGACATTTTAGTGGTACTGACAAAATATATGTTCACCGCATTATATATTGATTTCCCACAAACCTTTTCAAGCCTACATGTTTGATCAATACAGAAAATATGTAGGATCAAAAGACTCAGTCAATAGAGTGCTTTGCTACACAAATAGGAAAGGTATGGACACCAATGACTGGAAAATCCTACTGAGTGGTATTTTCGAAGCAAACAAGTGTTTACTTACCTTGCGCTAGAAAGGAAGAAATGTCATTTCTGAATTTGAGATCAAATAGCAAACATTAAATTCTATTCTAACTAAGCACTTTCACGACATACTGATGATGTGTTTCAGATTTGATTTTTACAATTCATCAATGTCAGGTTTTACTTTCATAAGCTTAAATCTTTCTCTCACCTGCACGGTCACCTCTACTATTTGCCATAAGTCCTTGAAATGTGAACATACGTATGGGTGGCTCACTTGAATACCATTCACTTGAACAAATTCTAGTTTGCATTTCTGATCCGCTAAGTTATACACATGGAGTATCTTAAGATACCAATTACTGAAAAAATCTTGGTTGAATATTGAACTCTACGCAAACATGTCAGTATTGATGCTCCGGCAGTTGGCATGGAATATGAACGAAGTCATTTTTTTATCGAAACTTGATAAGTTTTCACAAAAATACAAAAACACATAGGTACTTATATTGAAGAAAATTGTCTAGTGAAGTTAGGAATGAAATCTTGGAAATGAGATTTCTTTGACATAAATCTATAATCACCACACCTTTCGTGAAATAAGAAATGTGTGGAAATTTGAACTTTGTGAACACAACTAAGATACTGTGAAACTATACTACGGCAAACTTACGAACATCTTTTTTAATAAAACAAAAGGTGTATACATTCAGTTCTACTTCACAGGAATAGTATATGGGAGTAATACATTTTGAAAGTGTCTGCTCTTAGTTTACACTTATATAAAAGTCAAAAAAGTTTCAAATTTAATGAAATTCGCATTTATTTTTATGAAAAACCTCTCAGATTGATAAATGACGAAAAATGAAACCATACACTTAAGCAAACTGACAAGAGATAGTTATTTTACCAACTTAGTCAATGAAGAAGATTTGTTAAAAGATGATATGACTCACTATATTCTTCTTCAGAGAGAAAAAATTGAACATATTCAGTGTGTGACCCATTATATACACATCAATACAGGTAAAATTTATAAGTGTAAAGTCATTTGTTATCGGTGGAAAAACAATTCTGATATGATGCTCGCATTATTTAATGACGACGAATAAAGTGTGACCAATATAACTACGTTCATGTGTTTAGAGGAAGCTTTGTGATAATGCGTACCCAGTATGGTTTCATCACAAAACTGCAATCAAAAGCAATCACATAGTATGTAAAACATTTTATATATGAACTTATAACAACTTATATCCATGCATCTCTAGTTCATTTATTTTTGTAGAGTGTAAATTAACAATTGCAAAGCACTTACCCATGAGACCTAAAATTCAGATGTGATTATAAATGTTAGTTATAAACTCTGACATCACCAAATAAATTTGTAGAATTGGTTGGATTCGATTAATTTTATTACATTATAATACAAGATTTGAAAATTCATAAATAATTTGTCACTCAGAGTAGCTTTCAGAAGACCCAAGATAATTGAATCTCGACCACAAAATACTAACTTATATTGAATAAACCGTATGGATAAACTACAGATTCATGAATGACTCTGCACACTATTCCGCTGAAAGCATTTTTCATAGTTGCTTTGATAAACTGCAAATGAGTTCTTTTGTCTTCTTTTCTCTGACTGAACTCCAAACATTGCTCAGCCTCTATTTATTTAAGATTCTTCAGGCAAGAAATCTCTAGTCTTTATTTGCCATTGCAAATGCTAATCTGACTACAGACTGATATGCAAGATAACCAATTTAAGGATTCAACACATATCACATTTGAGAAGAGCTTGGGCTTGAAGCAAATTACAGCGTCTAGTAAAAATCTCATCACGAGTTTAAGTCAACTGATTCACTGTTATTTGTGTGTTTACCACGTCAAGACTCTCCGTGAATTGTGTCTTAGATTCGTCTTTGGTTATCTTGTTTGGTATTATTCACTCCTCCTAAGTATTCCAGAAAATACTGTGAAAACATTTAATGATTTTAGTAAATAGATGATTTACTTTTCACGCCTGTGTAAAAGAATGGCGTAAAAGTTTATATGCTAACTACATTTTTCTGAACAGTGAGTGTAATCAGAATATGCAGAAGTCAAATTAAAGTACGATACTTTAATGGAATCATGCACTGCTTTTACATCACCCAGTGAAAGTGCTTTTATAAAAATGACTTCAGATGAATATATCAAGTTTACCCAGAATTCCATGATCAATTTTTTCATCAGGTAAATTTACACAGAATCCTACTATTCTATATATCCATGAACATTCTTCTCAAGGAAATCCGATAAACACTGCAGAAAGTTGATTTAATGGGGAAACGTTATGTGGCATGGCGTATGTTTTAGAAAGCTTAAGGAAAAGCATCTTTCAATTATCGCCATGATTGTTCGTCCGCTGACCTCCATTTTTTATACATTTTTTCTCCACACCACATTTCCATTGCATTACCAATGTATTCACAAAGACTTGACTACCTTTTATATCTAAACATCATGTCATGTATAAAATGTCATCGAACAGCTACATCTGTGAAATCATGATAAATCTCGAGATAAATTCCTCAGCGAGTATGTAATGAGGTATCCCAGTGAATATGAAGTTTTTATAATTTTTACTGCTTACGTCATCGAGCACAGACAGAATGTCAACTAATTCATGCATAGTCCATGGTTAAACCGTAAAAATCTTGACTGTTTTGTAGTTTTCGTAGGAAACTTTACAAACTCAGTGTTCACACAGTGCGTAGGCCGAACATAATCATTTACATCTTTTATTATTTTCATGTGTTCATATATTTGAAACTAAACTGACCACACTAGAAAAATTCTAGAAATCTTACTTCTTTGAACTTCAGCTGTAGATTTTAAAATGATTCAGTATACGTCACTGATAGAAGTGTTGACCGGTTTTAAATCTCTACATGTGACAACATTCACAACAAGTGAAAATGTTAACATCAAAAGGAAGCAAGTATAAGGAAACCCTGCTCATAAATCTACTTATAACTTTGTTCACCTCTGAAATAATAATCATTCTTCTCAAGGATAATCACTGAACACTTAATAGTGTTTGCTTCACACAGAATATTGCTTTGATGTTTACTTCTAAAGTATCAGCATATACAACTTTTATTTATTACTATTTTTATTCATCCCTTTGCCTCAAGGTGAAGCATACGGACTGCTTAGGATATTTCCATTGTGTTTCTAACATATCTATACAGACGTAATTGTTCACAATAATTTCATGTTTCGCCATCACTAAGTCAAATATAAGATGATTTCATTCGAAACAAATTCCTCATTTTGTGGTCAAAGGGATCATGTTGCAAAGAATTCCAGTGAATATGAGCTGATTGTAATTCTTCAAGATAAATATACTACTGTTGCTAATAAGAATACCGGATTCACATGAATTATCAATGAACTACTTTACGTGTCACAGTTTAACTTATCAAACCTCGAATTACTGTTTTCAAGAATACTGTCAATTTGCAAAGTTTCACAGCGAAAGAGAGTTGAGCACAACAACGTTTTTCGCACTTTTCACATCACATGTTCGGATATATAATGATGGTATTGGGAAAAATTTCAGAAAAATTTACCTTCCGTTAGATATCCTGGATCTACTGCAATATTTCAGCAAAAGTAATTTCAATGATTGATAACAAAATTAGGAAGTGGTTCACGTAAGACTACTGTTTACTGATAAAATTGTTAAAAATAATGAATAGCAGTTAGAAAATGTCGTGCTCAAAATAGTCAGTCAGCATTTTGTTCAGTATATAATGGACAGTCTTCATCAGTTTTGTAGTTAGATAATGACTGATGAACTACATTGAGTTGATGTAAAGACACTCAATGGAAACAATTTTGTCTATGCGAATCGGAACAGTTAAAATTACGCTCCAGTTAGATGAAACAAAACGATTTTCTTTGTTCATCATTAGAAGGCGTGACTTATCTTAAAAGTGTGACAGATTCGCGCAACTTATTCGAATATTCTCATCAAAAATGCAAATATCACACACATTTATACAGAAGGTGAGAAAGCATGAATTATTACAATACATTTGAGTGAGTCAAGAATGACAAATGTGTCAGCATAATATGAATTCAGTTTTTTTTTATTTTTTATATGATTCCTCCTAACTGGTTACATGATGGACTATGTAAAACGTAAATTACACTACAGATTTGAAAATACATTTTTATGACGACAAAGTTAAATTGTAGAAACTAAGGATGACATCAGTAAGTGTTACATGTAATGTTTGTCATTATATTGAGCCTCCTAGAGTGATCGAGTTTGGAAGGAAAGTACAATTTACCTAGTAACGGTTTCATCAACTTCCTTCTTCTCTTTCACCCACAGCTTGACGCCATTTGTTCACCTCTTATTTGACATTCTCGCCTGTTTTGCAATGGTCTTGTAATTTCTGTAAAGTCGTCATTCCTTTTCAATCCTAACTATTTAACAACTTACATCGTTCCTGGCTAATGTTATCCTTAGTTTCTACTGATTTATCTTTGTCATCATGGAAAATGTATGTTCTAATCTATAATGTGTGCGTTGGTGGCACAGAGGTTAGGACGCTTGTCGACCATGCACATGGTCCGGCCGGCGCACTTCTTTACCTCGCTGAGCCAGAAATAATGCTGGTGAAGAGGAAAGGTTGAACATGAGGCTAGCAACCCCATCCTGCAAAAATAAACACTGCTACAGAAACTTCAAGCTTCTAGCTTGAAGCTCTATATTTCACTGGAGAACGTGAAGGGAAAAAATCTATAATGTAATTTACATTTATATATCGTTCATCTTGTAACCAGTTGAGAAGAGTCATGGAAAACACAAACATTTAGTTAATATTAAACTGGCACATTTTTTATTCTTCCTCCAATCAAAGGTATTGTATTAATTCACGCTTTGTCGCCTTTTAGATAAATGTGCGTGGTAATTACGTGTTTGTTGTGAACGTCCGCATATGTTTCGCAAATTTTTCGCATTACACACTGCAATAATTTAGATGTTTTGGATCGCAAAACGTGTTGCGTTTAATGATTCTATTGACATAGGTTTCATCAGCATTGGAACAAAGAATCGCTTTTCTGAATTCGCCTTGCGGCATCAATGATTCAGGAAAGAAAAGTCGTTAGTGGATTTAACACTAGTAACTAGTTTGACGTCTCTAGTCTTTTCGTTGTTGCAGGCTGAATTCTATCAGTCAGGTCTGCAATGTGGCCACCATTCTAGGTAGCTCGCCATCACCGTGCACATTATTGTGATGATATTTGATAGTTGAACGCAATCAGCAGGAAGCCTTGGACACAAATTTCGTGCTAGTTGACACTCGTCAGCAAGACCTTTCTGCAGCCCTAAAGGAACTCATGTCCCTTATGAGATTTGAAAGCCCGTATTAAGGTCTCTGACTGCAGCACTAGTTGACGCGGATTCGAATCTCAGGAGGGACATGAGTTCCTTCAAGTCTGTAGGTACGCATTGCTGACAAGTGTCAATTAGCACGAAAAGTAAGTCCAAGGCTCCCTGTCGATTGCCTCCGACTATCTTATATCATGGGTCCTCATAGTTGAACGCAGTCCCTAAAATAAGTTCCATGTGTACATCAAATTAAAACTTTGTAGTGCCTTACAACAGAGTTGAGAGTAAAGAATTTTACATGCACTTCATATATACATAGTTCACAGATGAAAAAATTTATACTTCTCATTCAACAGCTGTGAGGAGAAGGCGACCATGAATGGATTCATGAATGCAGTCTCAGCAAAGAATTTGAGGTGAAGACAAGATTGAGATAACATGGATTTAAGAATAAAACTTGTGCAATCTGGCGGAGTATAATTCCATTGTGGGTAAAATTTATGTTGGTTAAGTCACAAAGTGTTATAAATTACTATTTACTGATGACGTTTCGAGCACTATTTATTGTTCATAATCATATCACGGTACTCACACAACTTTCTAACTTCGTTTATATAATTCCATTATTTTCCATTTTTGGTTTGATTTGTAGTAGTAATTCACATATTTCCGATATGAGTGATGAGTCTTACTACTCTAATGGACAATCATTTCCATTGTGATGAACTGTATTGTGCAGCATACCATCGACAAGGAGAAGACAGGCATATAAACTCACGTTCTGTGAAACCTGAAAAGAACAAATTTTTACATGGTCTTACCACTATACACTAATTTATAGAAGACACCTTTTCCGTCTTCATTACACAGCAATTTTATATCAAGCTGCCAATTACCCACGATTCTACATTTTAGTCTAACGAATAGTTGCCAACTGGTTCAGATAGTATATGATATGCCCTCAGAGTCACTCTAGAGTAAAGATATAACACAATGACTACATTATGTCATTATAGGTTTCCAGGCTGTAGGTGTTACGAAATTCCTGAAATAATTTAAACCCTGAATCATATTGATTCATTATAAATTATTTAAATTATTACCAGCGTGTTAAGAAAATCTTGTTTTGACCTCATGAATGCAAGCCAGATTCTCATTTAGGTCTTGTGAGCCATTAAATATAAAAAAGTAATACTGGCTTCTGATTCAAATGAGTGCCATATGGGAATGATAAGATTTCTATCAGGATATATGTACCGGAAAAAATGATGTATTTATGGACTCTCATCATCAAATAATTTAATTGTTCAAAGTAATTCTAGAGAACATTGGTCCAACTTAAATCCATACATGCCTGCAGACTTTTAAACACGCGGTCCTTCAGTTTCAAAATAAAGGAAACCGTTCAATCAATTATCTGTATCGAACTAAAATTTAAATCACAAGTTTTTTGCAGACCTTGCAGACTAGAAATTCACAAACACTGATAATCCGCTACCAGTTTCATCATGCTTAATTTGACTTCACACAATTGCCTGTTTCATACAAAACTCATTGAACCTATGGGGTAATACATGCCATATTTGATTTAAATAAGGGCGAATAAGTGAGATTTTTAAGCACACAGCAAAAAATTTAGCGATTTTAGCCACGAAAATTCATTTGAGCATATGCGAGGAACGAAATGAAATGAGTGTCAGAAAGAATACTGATGTTGACAACTTTACTGAATTTATTGTGTAAAACCCAAATTATAAACATTTTACAGATGACTTGTGGACTTACATTTAAACATATTTTCCACTTCTATGTAAAAATATGTAGAAAGAAGACCTTTAAATTTTTTGTCGAAGTGATATGATCTACTCACTCAGTTCTCATAATATGGCGGTGTTTCTAGAAAAGAAAGGAACTTGTAATCGATTTACACATAGTTCTGATGAGATATGCTGTCAACAGTAATCTTTTCAAAAGTCATCCCGTCATCTGAAGTTGTAATGACGCAGGGTCCCCCATAGATATGTGTTATCGCAAGTCGGAATCGTCTATCAGTAATGCATAATCAGGAGACAAAAGGATGTCTCTCGTTCAATGACGACAAGTTTCGACGACTGATAAATCCCTTCTGTGAATCGCAAACATGCTATTCCTAACTTTGAATGTCCATGATGGTCATTGCTGATATACCTTTCTGTAGTAACCACATGAAAGACTTAGATGGAATATTCGATAAACATCACTCACTTTTTCTGAACATAGTTTCAGCTGTAGAAGATTAATACGATAATACTCTGGAAAGTAGTGTTATAGTTTTTCATATATTTCGCTGATTATATTTTGAAAACCTGCCTGAAATTATATACCTAAATTGAATGTCTCTGATTGAGTCCTCACTGTAAACACAGCAGAGTCACAATTAATCTGGTTGTTTACATGAACTAGAACTTATCCAGTCCTAAACTGATAACAAGGAGTTATGTGTAGCGACAAATGAATAATTATTATAATTCAAAACAGTGTTTAACTCACAATTCAAACCACTTCCTACAATGAAGCGTACATAAATGATTGAAGGAGATCACAGAACACACTTGAAGTGATTGTATTTGGAAATAAATTGTTTGGCACACGAATGTTTTACACATTTCTATTCACAATTCATAGATGTAGTCCCTTTCATTAGAGATTGTATTTAGTTCTTGATTTCAACTATGATTTTAATCAATTATGAAATGGTAAAACGTCTTCAGTAGCAAAAGTTTGGGAAAAGTATTAAAGCAATATAAACACTGAGAATATTGTTATACTCACCGTCAACGAGCATAGCAGCAATGAGAAAGGAAAGAGGAGTAGCCAACAAATGAGTGAAAACCATGCTTCGTCTCAGAAGGAGAAATGATCAAAGTCCTCACTTAAATAGTTGTTTTCGCGTTGAGCAACCAATAAAATCTCAGTTTTCAACAGAGAGCAGATTTTATCACAGCAAAGCATTCTATCATCATTACATTGATCAAGTTGTCAGAATGTTGTTTAGAAATGTCATCTGCTACATCTTTGACTTTCATCTTGCTCATGTTTACTTACTATTTTTACAATCAGTCTGACAGCAATCTCTGTCGCAATAAAAAGATAAACAAGATTCACTTCAACACGAAAGCATAAATAAGTTAAGCAGAAAGATATTATGGTAATGTATTCATATTTATATTATTTTTTATCGTGTAAGTACAAAATGTTGTCTTACACAAAATAGAATTTTCTATGCGAATAGGGCGTACAAAAAGCATGTGACGTTTGTAAACCTCAAAACATGAAAATGTTGTGAAGCATCAATGAATTATTGATGATACTTGTAAGCTCGTTCAGTCAACACACCATGACCACAGCTTCTTATAAGGCTTTAATAATAAGGCTGGATCAGACAAAGCTATGGCCTATTGCACACTCGAGCTTTGTCTGTTGCAGACTGGCCATAAAAATATCAGCTAATTTCGGACACAGTGGACTCCCTATTGCATTCAGTCAACCTGGCGATACATTTTGTTGTCGAACTGGAATTTTATATCATTTATATATAACACGAGAAGCTGCTTAAATTCCAGTTTTGGTAGAAAAAAATGAGATCAGAATGTTCACAGATGATGTCTGATGTCTCATGCAGAGAGATCAGTCGAATAAAGAAGTCACATCGGAGGAAACCAGGATTTCGCCATGTACATTGAGTTGATTCACCTTCTCAACAAATCGGAAAAAAGTTTTAAGGAGAATGCTTAGCAGAGTGATAGAATATAACTTATATTTATTTGAGATATAAGCCAATGAAATGAATGATGGTACCATATTATTCTGCAAACCATAGTTGTTCTTGCTGAATTCAAATTCATCAAGGCGAATAAATGCATGAAGGAGATTGCAGTATTGTCAATGCTGGTAACACTACTGACGAGTGAACCACACTACTGCACTTTTGAATTCTGCACTATCCTGATGAATGTTCTTACTTCTCACTGAGATAGAGAGAGTGCTTATGGTATAACCTACTCCGATTCTTTACCTGGTTATATCAATCGTCAGTGAGAATCACTTAATGATTATTTGCAATTGTTTTTTATTGATTGGTATTGTTGTTTACATGAAATGTATTTTGAATTATTTTTATTCTTTGTTGTTTTCAATGTAAGATGAACAGAGGGTTCATTGACATCTACTTACAGGATGAGAATAGAGAATGATCAACAAAGGGTGGAAAAGAAATCGATAATAATGTGTAAACAGCGCTGAAGTATAAAAGAGTAATTACTGCAGATCAAGTAAAATGTCAACAATCGTAATGGCTAGATTAGCATGAAATTTCACTCAAAGTGTGAAATGATACTACTTGCTGTTGATAATCAGTAGTGCAGTGTATATATTGAAGTATTTTCCATAATAATTATGATGTGAATTTTGAAAATAAATAATTGGTCGTGCAATTTGTGAAGTTTTCCATGAAATAGATGAATCACAAATGGAGCAATGTAGAAATACTAAGATTTACAGGTTATCAGTGCCTCATGCAACAAACAGTCTGACGATTTGGATGAGAAGAGTTTGCTAGAAATTGTACTGAATTAAACAAACGTGACAAGTGGAATAATGCAGGAGTGAAATTATCAATGTCAGTCTACATAATACGAGAAGGATATACAAACTGAATGCAAATAGACAAAGTTGGTTAGAGCCACATTAGGAATATGTCTGAGAATAGTTTAGCACAGATGGAGTGGTCGAACAAACTTAACTCTCTTCAAAGTTAATGAGCGACGGATACAAATTTCATTATTTCTACACCTCTTGTAGACTGATGAATCATTCCGTTAATTTAAGCAGCTTTTTCCTAGAATGTGGGGTTGGTTGATGTAATATTGTAATCCTCACTTATTCATCGTGCGTCGGTGGCACAGAGGTTAGGACTCCCGCCGACCATGCACATCGTCCGGGGTTCGATCCCCTCCCGACGCACACTCGATATCAATGGTTGGCCTGCCAAATTGGGCTACCGATATCACATGGTGAAAATTCCATACTTGTAGCAGAAATACGGTGTGGAATCAAGCTATATTCAAAATTTAAAAAAAATAAAATCAGCCATCTGGCTACTGTTTAACTTCAACTGGGCTTGTTGCTTTCATGCATTGTGTCAACTTCTAGTCTGAATATTTCGGAAATAAGACTTTACGCTCATGTATTTTTTCTTATGGATTGAGAAATGTTTTTATTGCCATTGCATATGCTGATTGCCTTTCCACTTCAAAAAACAGTCTTCTAGAAATCATCTGCTGTGTTTAGCTTTCCTCTCTCTCTCAGATATGCAAATAGTTGTAACAGAATAATTACAATGAATATGCAGAAGGAAGGAATCATAGCTACCTAAGTTGTGAAAATAATATGTATTTCTTCATTTCATCCACATCATTATTTTTGACTCTTTTATAAACAAACACCATCAAAACAAATCATTTTTTCACAGTGAACAACTGATCTGTTTATTATTATTTGTTGAAATTATTTTCAATGTTCTCGTGTGTGATCTGTTTTGTTCATCCTCAGCATTATGAAAACAGTACCATTTCTGATGAGGTGGAAATGAAGTTAACTTACATGAACAAACAAAAGACAAAATAATGAAATGTACTACTCACATTTCAATAATAAAAACAAATACAAAATATTCTGTAAACAGTATGCACACTTTATCACAGTTTATACTCAGCTACTTAAAGTTAACAAATACTGATTTGGACTATGCGCATGTAAAATCAACAGAAGATTATTGCATTAATGGCAAAAGTACTATTAGACTGAATAAAAAAATGGCCTTGAAACATGGTTAACAGCTCCTTCACAAATGATTAATCTAATACTGAGAAAAAAAATAAGCTTGAGACAAGAAAAGTGAGCATCAGCTATTCTTGATGGTATTATATAAAGAACACTGACAGTGCGTGAAAGCCGGAGGCCTGCTTTTCGCAACAAAGCAAGTTTCTTTCGTCTATTCACATAAACTATGCAGTTCTTATCATTGTACGATTAGTGCTACTCAGATGAAGCACAGTGTTCCTGTAAATTACAGGACCGAAGTAGTTTGGTTAAACAGAAACAAAACACAGTCGTCTTGTTGTTATCGGCTATATTTAGACGTTAGTCATATTATTCTTCTATACATAGAGTTTAGAGCGGCCTCGTTTTTATCAAACGACTTCATATATGTTTGCATTTCGAAAAACATACGTCGTTTTAGGAATTGAAAATGCTGTTCCAGTGTTTCTGATGTCGTGATCATCTCATTCCTGGCGGAAAAGATTCGTCGCACATTCGATGTGAAATGTTCAAATAAATAATAGGAATTCATGATAATTTTGACGCATAAAATTCGGGTGACAAATTGCCCACATTTCTGTTTAAGTCTAAGGTAATATATTTTGAATGAAGGGATTCATGAGTGAACTTTTTCAATATGCAAGGTCCATGTTGTTCTATAGTTCTGGCTAATCTCGATTCTGATCCCTAGGTTGATATGCACACTGTCTGTTTCTGAATAAGTTTATCGGAAGGGATTAAAATAATTCTCAGCAAACATTCATATTTCATAACACATAACAATGAAGTTAATTTTCTGCACAGATATTCATTATGCAAATGTTTATGCGTAAATCTCCTGAAATACTGATAAATATATTTCCTTTATGAAATGATGGTGGAAAATATTATTATTATATTATATTACTACCCAGTCGATCATAATAGAAAGCATTAAATCATCAATCTCAAAGAGAAACGCCAACATGCAAGTAACATTCAAAAAGAATAAATAGAGGAGATTTGAAGATGCGAGCACCTGTCAGCTGTGATCACAACGATGACATTGTACAGAAGAAGACATAAATAAAAAAGATGAATTTTATGAAAGATAAGCCAGTCAAAGCAACTAAATATGGAACTGAAATTATATCACTTATATAATGACGCCTTGAGCAACAACAATTTTTCAATGAAATACATAGTGTCATATATTAATGGTTGGAAGACATGTATACAGGGCGATAAACCGCACTCCCACATATGTATAAGTGCATTATTATTGGAGAGGAATATGATTTGTATTCAGTAGTTTGAACGCCTAAATTATTTTATGGAAGACGTCGTGTTCTATTTACACGATGAATTAATGTTGTAATAAATAGATAACTAGGATAACCCCTCGCCTAGCTGATTGATGTTTTTGTGTTGATGTCAATTTCGCTATCATTTCGCTGAGACAGAATCTGCTATCAGGCACCTTGTAGAAAAGTAAAGAAACACGACAATGACGAAAATGCAAGATGCAGCAGATGACATGACTACACAAGATTTTGAAATTTTGCGGAGTTAAAAGATGGTTGTTCTAATGATGGGTGATTTGTTCTGATAGAGTTTTCTTTAAGCGGAATATTGAAACCTAGTTAGTTACTTGATGAGAAGAAAGCTGTTGAAAGGAACGCTTTGATCACTTCTGTCTATGTGAAAGAGTGTTTGTTCTACGCATCTGACTGCTATTTCTATTTCCATTTTCACTGCTGGTATACTTGTCATTGGTGAGCATAACAATGTTCCCAGTGATCATATTGTCTCATTTTTTTCACTACATTTTGTTTCTGAGTGAGTTTTATCAACTCATAATTGATTAAAATCAACGTTGAAATAAAGCATTGAGGACCATCTCCAATAAAATGCAATCCATCTGTGAACTGAATAAATATGCGGAAAATATATATTTACTAAATATTTGCACATGTGATCAGTTCAAGTGTTGGTGATGTTCGCTACTTAATTGCCTCACTGTGAGAAATGGTTGGAATTGTGCGTTTAATACGGTTTTAAATGATTGGATTAACTCATTTTCTCCAGACTTTACTCCTCGGTATCAAGTTCATACTGGTTTATTTTTGACTTCACAAATGCGTTTTTACTTCAACATACGAGAAGAAATTAGAAATGAAACCTGAGAATAATAATAAAAACAGATGCTTTCATTATCCTCATAAAAAAAGGAATATTAATCTTATATGTGACATTTTTATCAAAGAACATATATCCATATGCATATTTGCGTTAAAATGCGGGTTAAAAAAATTGATACATAAGGTAGTTGCAGCTCCACTGATTCAAGTAACTGAGATAACAACAGTAAACTGAAAATACGAAATGAATAAATTGAAACTCTCTGCCTTGTGAAAATGGTCCTCCTGAGATTTGGAAAAACACCCAATACTGACCTAACATTGTGTTCGTTTTCATCTTAGCCGAAAGCGTAATCAATTTTCACCTCATGCAGATTACAGAGAATTGAACAGCTTATACGCAAACTATAAAATATATCATGTGCTGCAATCAACCCTACTTATTGTCAAATGTAATCTGAATCAACCTGTCTGTTATCAACGATTTCGCTTCTCTTTTGTAAGCCGTTCAAAAAGAATCTTACGATGAGCCTGTGAAAATTATTCAAATTCACTAATCTGAGTTGAACTCAAGTTAGGTTAGGTGAATAAGTTTTATGTTCGATAATCAAAGTGTACTGGCGCTTGAGAATGTAATTCTCAATAGATAACAGCATTATGAAGAAGAGCTTGATTCGACAACATACTTTGTGAAACGTCGCCGATGTAGGTTGAAACTCCAAAAGTTGTGTCTTACGTAGGCTGAAAGTCACATATAATGACAGTGCAATAGTAGACTGATAAAAGGATGTCAGAAAACAATAAATATTCAAAACCAGACAAAACATCGCATAGGGAAAAGAACCGGGTAAATCGGTGGAAAAAGTAGGTGTGATGACAAAATTGTCGATATTCTCAGTCTTCTGAAGAAAGGACTAACCGTCAGATACGATCATCGAAGTGAAAACAACTTCGGTAACAGAACATGTGGGCAGAATTAAACCGAAATACAGTTGTCTAACAGAACTAAACTTTACTTCAGGTCTGCAGTTGTTAACTCTCGATATTTTTCTCGTGGATATCAGAATCGATGTATTCTAAGTGTCAATAACGGGATAAGGAATATTTGCTGTAGCTAAGAAACTACTCTCCGGTACTCAAAATGCTGTAATTTGTACACAACAACTAACTTGATTTAAACACAAAGGTAAGTTGGAGATTCAATTATCGATCAAGTTTAAGCACACATGGCAATAAAATTACGTAGCAGCTTGTCCATATGCTTCCCAGTTGTCCACCATCTACACACTAAAAATGCAGTAACTTAGGTCGGTATACGATACACAAAACACTGTCGACAAGCAAACATCTAAGTCACAACAAGGAATTAATGTTGTCAAAAAACAAAACATTGAAATCTTTATTTTTTTTGTTTGAAAACTTAGTCGTCTCACGTGATTTGCATTGAAATCACATACACGGATGAGGAGATACTGAAACTATGATGTTTTGACGTGCTGCTTTTATCAATTTCCACGTCAAATGCATGATCTATGCAGTATACGTGTAATAAATAAGATTGTTTTTTCCATTGAGTGACAACTTCGTTCTGATTGGACCTAACATCAAAACAATACATAAATCTTTTTGATGTTTCCATGACAACTAAAGGTATTTAAAGCAAAAGATTTTGGAGATCTCCATGTGTGATCAAAAAATGGTTTCTCAGCGTTTGATAGGAGTTATTTTTGCTGTCTGCATCGTCCGTGAACTGGTTGATGGTGAGTATACCCATTTTCCGAATTATGATATTACTTTCTTGCTTACTGAAAATTGTCGTTTCTGCATATGTTTAACCAAGCCGTGTGTAAATAAAACACGGCCGAAATGAATAAATGAGGACTATTTTTAATGGAATGAAATACAACTGTGGTCCTATTAAACAGAACGTACAGAATATATGTATGGATTGCACATAAAATTTGTAGAGTTTAGGTGTAGCTGATGTGATCTTTAATCTTTCATATATACTCTATTGTAGGTAGCGGCACACAAAGTGAGTTAAACTATGATATTTATTTGTCATAAAACATTTCTTGCGTTCACGTCTGAAATGAGCTAGTTCTGTTTTAACTCATGCTTGAAACCAAGAACCCGTTTATTGTATGAAATCATTTTGAATACATTTTTGAAATGTATTCGGAATCTATCGAATAATTCCCGATGACACTGGCTTACCGAATTTAGCACAAATGAATGTTCCTCAGAATAATTGTTTACAGGATGACCTATGCAGGTTAACATTGACAGGTGTTTTCGTTTTATGATTCAATTGTTCTTAGAATAATTTCGAGAAAGTGCGAAGCAAAGTATATAGAACTGAAGCAGACATGAATAGATTGACTGCATTGCTGTTCATTAGTTGTCAGTAGCCTATAGATTCATTAAAAAAATATTTCTTCAATGAACATCAATGAGAAATTCGGTTAGACTATTCGTAAACGTAAGTCTGAATATATCAAGGTTACTCAATTGGTGCCTTAAGATATTGATATCACTCCTCAAAATTAAATAAGACAAAAGCGAGTCAGGCTCCGTTGTAAACACTGATTAACTAATGAACTGTGACTGGGAAGAAAGAACAATATCAACCAGCAAACCATGAAACAATCAAGACATTTTTTAGAAGGTAAGGAAGCTATTCTGCTGATAAAATACGCAGATTCCTGCATGGGAAAATATTACTAATCGTAATAATAGCTTGGGTGTTTGCTTTTGATGTAGTCGTATTCTGGGCTAAGTGATTTATTTATGAAACTTTTGTTGCCCTACTAGCCAACATCTTCTGCACATACTTAAATTTGAAGTGATCTCTTAGATTTTCTCCACGAGTTTATTTGTCATCTCTCCTGATAACCTTCATCGCGTTTGGCTGTATGTTTCCATACCCTGTAGATTACGCAAATTTGTAGTCATCGTTTCCTTATCCTGAAGTGTGTCCCCATATGTGTGAGATTTCCTTCCTTTTGATTAGTAAATGTCGTCAATGACGATGTGTCTATTGATTGACGATTCACTGAAATATCAGGCTCCCAGACATTCTCCGACAATCTTGGTGTTTTCTCTGTTTAATATTTGAACGCTATCACAGTCGAAATGATGTCAGTGTTTGTCTTTATGAACATAAATTTTGGAGTGGATGTTATGTCTTTGACGGCTTGTTTATATTCTTGGATACGAAGTCGAAGGAGACGTCCACTTTGGCCAATGTAGTGATTTTCGTAGTCATTGAAACCTTTATTGTAGATGATTTTGGTTTTATCTTGTTACGCGTTAAAGTATTTTGACTGACACAGAGATTGGTGAAGTGATTTTACTTTTCTGTCTGCAACATGAATTTCCAAAGGATTGAAGATGCTCGCAGAGCTTTCTGCAATGTCCTTTAAAAACTATAGGGCGATTTATCTCCTGCTTTTCATGGAGGTCTATGATTTGGAAGGTTGGCTTAGGGTATACGTTTTTTGATGAAATCACGTGAATATCTATTCCTTAGCAAGACGTTTATGAAATAACTTTCTGCAATTTTCCTTACAGTGGGTGTGCTGTGATGAGTCCTAGGTATCTTGGATAGTGTTTGTATAGCATTTCATTTGTGTGTAATGGGATCGTCGCCGTTGTAATTCATTAGTTGGTCTGTGAGAGTATATGTTCTATAAACTTTGGTTTCCCATTCTTTTGTGGTTGTTCGCTTGACTTAGACGTCCAAAAATAGGATTTTGCTCTCGGATTCTACTTTAGTTGCAAATTTGATGTCGTTGATGATGATAATTATTGAGTTGTGAGGTTTTTTACTCGTTTTGTATTGGGGAATGCAAATGTGTCATTTACGTAACGTATCCAAATTTAGGGTTTGATCTTTGGAAGGATCGTGTTTTTGATTCTTTGCGTCACAGCTTTTGCACTCAAACCTCATATCAGCGAATCCATGGGTGTTTCTTTAATTTGTTCAAATATTTGCCCGTTGAAGTGAAATTACGTCGTTAAGAATAGGTTTATGTATTTCATGTAATTTTGTGTTGCATTTTTGATGATTATGGGAGGTGTTCGACGTTGCTGAGCAACTCCTCCATGGTTTCTTTTGTAAATTTCTGTCCAATCGAGTAACAGATTACTGTGACTTCGAAGAATACCATAAATTCTCAGTCATCTACTCGCATGTCTCTGATTTTCTGCAGAAATCGGATAGCAGATTTGATGGTATGATTGCAGGAATCCGTTAGCTGTTTCAATTTTCTATATAGTTCTTCGGAGAAATTGTATGTGGCGGTTCCTGATATGATTGCAGCTGGTCTTAGTGGGATATTTAGTCTGCGTATTTTCGGCATATCGTAGAAACGGTGTAAGACGTTTACGTTGGATTTAATTCGCATTCGATCTTACTTTGTGATCTGATCCGTCTGATGAGCTAAACAATCCTAACATTGGTCAAACTGAGAGAAAACAACACGTACAACTTAACATTAAAGAACAAAAGGCCCTGAAATAGATGAAAAAAAATCAAAATTCGACACACAATATATCTAAAAGTTCACTTCAAATTAAAGATTACGCAGAGGATGTTACGAAGTAGGGCAATGATAGTTTCATAATTAAACAATCCAGCTCAGGAAACAGAAGTGCACCAAATTCGCATTACACAGCATTAAATAATCCTGAAGCAAATCTACTCAGATTCATGATCTCAAGGAGAATAAACTTGAATATGAATTGAGATCATACCATTAACTAGTTTACCGCTGTGTATCTCACCGCCAGCAAATCGGAAAATAATTCTTAGTTTATTATATAGTTCAATGTAGGTTGATAAACACACAATAGCCTGAATAGGTTCATTAGCAAGAACGATTCAAACATGGATAGTAGATCTGATATTGTTGAGTAAATTCGCCAAGTTTTCTGCATAACCATGAAAACGCGACATTTCAGAAAGTAAAGATGTTTTTCTCATATTCGAGCCTTAATAATATTATCCTCCATAATGGGCAGCTTCTCAGCTAACAACCTACCTAATACTTATCAGAAATCTTAACTTCTTTTAGTAGTTCATTTCTTTTGCACAGTGTAGTCATGAGAATATGCAAATATTTACGTGTTTGCACGCAAACTTCCAATAACTCACTGGTAGTCTAATTCATTATCATTCAATGAGTTCATCAAGCTGTACAGAATGACGAAGTGTGTGATCAGTTTACAGACCGCATTTTTACTACGATTTTGTTAACAAAGTAAAAATAGAGGATTGTTTACTCTCAGTCGACGTGGTGCTGTGGTATATAGCTTAATTTTGAAACTAAATTGACTTAATTTTTACAATATGGCAATTTGTTTTCACACTCAGCACGATGAAGCAATGTAGCATACATCTTAATATTCATGTCATGAATTAAAAACAGCATCATTGAAAATGATTTGATGAATAAACAATAACAAGATCAAGAATAATAATAATAAGGTGATTTGTAGGCGGTAGCTAATGGACTTTAGTTAAATCAACAAGAGTTGTTTATAGTGAATTAATGTATTCATGCGTTTATTTTGTGGAGTTAGTTTTGAAAAATGAGAAAGGTTTCACAATGTATTACGCTCTGCAGTCTACACGGCTTCACTAACTAGCAATGGAACATTAATGTACATGTTTATGAGAAGAACTAGGAATCATTATCAATGGAAATGATTCTATGAATAAACAATGAATGAATGCATGAATGCGTAAATTTGGTTATCTTTGAAAGGAGTAATGAAATTATGATTAGCGTGCGAAAGATTTCTCTGTGTGTTACGTATTGTGATAGACACGGCTTCACTAACTAGGATTCCTTCCATGTACATCAGTATCTCAATGCAGGAAATCCTAGTTAGTGAAGCCGTGTAGACAGCAGAGCATAATACACAGTGAAACCTTCTTTCTCACTTTTCAAAACTGACTCCATCAAATAAACACATTCATCATAAACAACTCTTGTTGATTTAACTAAAGTCCATTAGCTACCACCTACAAATTATATTATTATAATGACTATTATTCTTGATTTTGTTATTGTTTATTCATTAAATCATTTCCAATGATGCTGATTTTTAATTCATGACATAAACATTAAGATGTATGCTACATTGCTTCATCGTGCTGAGTGTGAAAACAAAATGCCGTATAGTTGAAAGAGAATCACGCTGACTATAGAGATAAACTATATATCACACCACTGAGACTACTGAAAGAAAACAATCTTGTATTGACAATTCAATAACAAAAATAAAAATTATCATGGTAATAATGAATTCTGTAAACTGAACACACACGTTCTCATTGTTTACAGCCATGCTTCTCAAGCTAGAAATATTAATTTGGTCTTTTGTGAACAAATAAGCAACAGAAGAAAGGTAATTTGGTTGATAATGAGAAAAATAGAAGCATGTAGACTAAAGCTAATCTCCATCTCTATTTCGTGAACATACTGTATCAGCAAAATCAACTATCTAAATAAGGTCAGAACTCTTAGTAAAATTTTAGTTCATCACTAGAAGAGAAGTGTTCTCACATGCGGGATTGCATTACTCATACATATGAGTGAATAATACATCAGATAACTGAAATGTTAAATTTTCCTGGTAACACATCCAACTTGGAGAATTCACTTCACAAAAGCAGATCGACTTTCTATTTCTTATCAATGTTTGATACGTTGTTACATCTGAAGATAAGAAATACTGATTTGGTCTTTTGTGCATATGTCCAAGTAACAAAAGATGGTTATTTAGACTATTGGTGACAATAACAGATGTATGCGTATAATCAATAATCTCTTACACTATTCTTTAGAAGACATTGCTTCAACAAAATAAACTATCAAAATTATGTGTGATTTGTGATGAATATAGTGCTTTGTGACCAGATGGGCCGAAGCTGTCCGACATGCAAGATGGTATTACGTAAATACATGGGTGAATACTACATAAAATTCCAGAAATGTTTAATTGTCCTAGATCGACTTTCCATTCATCATCGATGTTTTATTACTTGGTGGTAGTAGAGTAAAATTTTCGGTTTTGCTGTGACTGTGAGAACCTGGTTGTTGAGTCCTAAACGAATTAAGCAAACAACTAGCACTTTTCTTTATCTTCCCATATTTTGTCAAGAATGGAATAGAATTCACGTTCACATTTTAACTGCATGCTGCTCGTAATTCCACACATTATTATTTTCATTGCTATCAGGGAAAAAATGACTGGTTATTATGATGAAAGCAAGAGATCTTTATTTAACTCTTGTAATCATGATATCACGCGTAAAAGGAAAGAATTCTTGAGTCGAGATATGCTCTCATATCGAAATATGTATTGATAGTCTAAATAATCTGATTGTTCTTGCAGAATTTTTAAAGTGAATTGTTCTTCTCAGGATTTGATATGTGAAAAACTGAGAAAGTGTTTTTATCGTTTAGCAGTATGCAGCTACATCACTGTTGGAAATAATTCAGCAATAGCTGCCGTGAACAGCTGTGTTTCTCACTTCACTCTTTGAGAGGAGTATATTTATTTTACTTAGTTACTTGTTGGCTGATAGCAAGTGAAATCTGACCACATAGCCAACCAAAAAATAATCCGAATAAAGTGTTCGACTGAATCTTGATTTGATACGTGAACTCTGCATTAAATAAGGATAAAAATGATGTCAGTATATCAGAATAATTTCATCACCTGACATCTAGTCATGTCTTGTTCATCTTCGCGTACATATATCAATTGGCAGAATGCTTCACTATAATGTGAAATGAAAATTTACTGCTGAATACATTAGTCGGATATGTGTCTCTTCATGTATATATACACATATATATTGAACTACTTATAAGATTAATATTCTCAGTAATATTCGTATGTTTCACATACTGGGCAGTTCATCATGGCAGAATAGTAAATGATTTTTAAATTAGGAATATTGGCTGTCAATGTAGCTTCATTCAGGCATTATTAATCTTTGTATATTGCTTATTATCCATTGTACATATAATGTAATTGGTGTATACGGAATAAAAAATAGGCTCAACAGTATGAATTTGCAGAATGACAAGATCAGATTAAACAATGTCCGGCAGACGGTGACATATAAATTAAATATTTGCAGCAGATGTGAAACAAATATATACCAGAGAAATTGCTTAAGATGAAAAAAAGCAAAGTTTACCTATGAGGTCAGATAACCATGCATTGACAAAAACAAATAAAATTTGGTCATGATGCGAATAATCTCAAAGATTAAAATGGTACAATTGAGAGTGAGACACAATAGAAACAAAAAACAAAAAAAGGAAACCCAACCACAACGAAAGAGATTCAGGCATCAAGACAATATTTGGAAAAACATAGAACTGATATGCCATCTGATTGAGCATACAAGAGGAACAACCTCATTAGAGTTCGATAACACCACAAAAAGAAAGTTGTATAACGTAAAAAAGGAGTAAGTTTTTGGTTGATAAAATTGGCTCGTTTCACATCTTTAATTATTTTATTTATGCGTCATTGTAGGAAGCAGTTCAGCTGGTGAGTTAAACGTCGTTGTTTAAATGATTGTGTTGATTTGTCATTCGCCATGCAATGTCTTTTCTGATCAGTTTCAAAATAAATTTCTCCTGTTTAAACACATGCTTTATACGAAGTAGCTGACTGTTGTAACATTTGACATCCAATATATATGCCACAGACAGATTGTCTTATTCCCACACCTGCTAATATCCCTCCTCAGATATCTGTTTTGCGTAGAAAGACAAAATGTTGCACCAATGACTAAAGTTGCTTTCTGAATCTCTATTCTTACTCTGGCCACTATTTTCTGGCCAAAACAAGACGTGAATAAAATGCTGTTGAATACAGACGATAAATTCTCATTACATTTGAATGATATGTGAGGACGGCAGGGAGATAATTCTGTATACTATCTCCTAAGATGTTTCTGATTTCGGTATACTGGATAATCCGACAGAAATCGTGCAGCGAGGAAACAGGTATAAAATGGAACCTCACAAAATAAATTGCAGGATCTGGACTTCACCAAAGAAGATGTGAAACAAATATACGAGAGAAATTACTTGAGGTGAAAACAAGCAAGGTTTATCTTTAAGGTCAGATAATCGTCCATTGAAAAAAAAACAGATAAAAATAGGTAACGATGCGAATAAACGCAAAAAATAAAATTTTAAAGTTGAGAGGTGATACACGATAGAAACAGAAATCAATAGAGAAACCCAACTACAACGAAGGAGACTCAGGCATCAACAGAATAAATGGAAAACATAAAACTGATATGCCATCTGAATGAGCATAACCTTAAACAGAACATTAAAAGAAGAAACAATCCCAATAAAGTTTGATAACAGCACAAAAAGAAAGGAAAATAACGTAAAAAAGAAATCAGTTTTTGATGAATAAAATTGCCTCATTTCTCATCATTGTAGGAAGCGGTTCGGCTGGTCAGTTAAACTTCGTTTTTTAAATAATTGAGTTCATTTGTCATTCGCCATGTAATGTCTTTTCCGATCAGTTTCAAAATAAATTTCTCATGTTTAAACGCATGCTTTCTAGGAAGAAGCGGACTATTGTAACATTTAACATCCAATATGTATA